>CABFOS010075836.1:0-14331 GCA_900660315.1 Diretmoides pauciradiatus | reverse complement strand
CAGCGGTAGATAATGGATGGATAATAATAATATAATAACAATTATAATAATAATAATAACAACAGCAGACACAGCAGTAGTAGTAATAATAATAATAATAATAATAATAATAATAATAATAATAATAATATAATAATAATAATAATAATAATAATAACAACAGCAGACACAGCAGTAGTAGTGATAATAATAATAATAATAATAATAATAATAATAATAATAATAATAATAATAATAATAATAATAATAATAATAATAATAATAATAATAACAGCAGCAGACAGAACGCAGACACAAACATGTTATGTGTTGAATAAGTGGGCTCATCTCTTGCTTTGTCTCGACTGGAAAATCTCGCTCTCTTTCTATCATTATTTCCACACGTGAAACCAAGAGCGGGATGCCACAGATCCCGGACAGTTGTTGTCGAAAGTCATTCTGGGAAATGTAGGAAATCTCTTACTGAAGTATAAAGTCGTCAAGGCAGTTTGAGGGAAAGTATAACAACTGAAGTATTATTGACAACAATGCGAAAAAAACAAATGACAAAACATCATCACAAAATAACTTGTGGAATGCACTGAACACCATAGATTGATCATTAAACAGTGTAATGGGTTTTCACATAGTAAGCGATGGCTGCCTGGAACTCATTTAATCATTTAGGAGAAAGATGTGTGAAAAGCCCCTGAGAGCATGAGGGTAGAATTTTCCTTTAATGCTGCACTAGACAATTTCACACATTGGTGGCCCCAAATGGCAGCAACTGTTTGAAATTTAAGGACTTCAACACCCAGAAATCATGTCAATATCTATGATCACTTTATACCAAAGGGTACCAAATGGAAGAGAGGGGAACTCTACAGTATGTTAGGGTGGTGAGATGCTCTTCTCTACTGTATCCCCTCTGGGGGATGATTCAGGCTGATAAGACAGGTATATGACACAACAATACTGACGCTTTAACCGAGACACCTGTGTCTCAAACAGGTTTGTGTATTAATATCTCAGCATTACACAAGCTACAGTGTTCAGTCAAATGGCCTCTGAATCCATCATTTCTGCTGATTATTATATATCTATATTATTATACATCAAAATAAAAACACTCCATGAAATAAGTTTGATAGCGTATAGCTCGACTGAATCTCAACCAATTGAAGCAAATCAAAGCTTACCAGCGTGAGATATTAATACACAAACCTGTTTGAGACACAAGCGTTTCAATGGGACTCAGGGGGTCACTATAGAAGTAGTGCTCTAGTCTTGTGTAGTCATTTCTGGTTGACGAACATTTTCAAATTTAAACATACCCCAAACTATAAACCTCCCAACAAGTAACTAAATGTGTATAGAACTGAATAAATTTGAGTCAATTTCCCTGGAAGCCAACATTTAAAAAAATAAACAATTACTTATTTTAAGTGTGTGTTTAAAATGCACAATAATGTGATAAAATTATAAATCATTATGTTTTGGGTCAATCAGCCAATCAGCGTCCTTGAAACTGACGCCAAAAAAAAGGGCGATTAATTTATCGCCCCAAGTGGGTGCAATACCATTGGTGGCAGCATCGCAGTCGGATGCTGTGGCGGCAACTTAGAGGACCCACGAAGAAGAAGAAGAAGAAATGCTCACTGCGCATGCGTACAGCCGGTTCTCGTAAACGTTTTTACTAACAAAACAACAACAACGGTAACTTTTTGAAGCAACAAGGACTCAGACATGTAAAGTTTGTTTCATCTGCTCCTACTGAAACCTTCAGAATGCAGAAATAAGGTGAGTTTAAAGTCCGACGCGGGATGTTCCTAAGTTTTGTCAATGTATGGTAAGAGGGCGTCATGAAAGAACGATGACTGGTGAGCAGTCATGTAAATAACGTATTTTGCTTCCCATGCTTCTTAAAACGGCGGTTCCCCAGACACAATTTTTCTTTGTATATGGTTGACTTTAGCATAAGACATCATCATCCAGCAATATGCTGTTTGATTTTGTATAAGAATGCTTCAACTTTTTAATATTGGCATTAAATAATCACTGTTCACAGAGCACTGGTATCTTGCAGGTTGTGTCTAAAATATTATTCACCACTATATTTTTCACCAGCCTCCACTGGAAGCCAGTGAGGTTTGTCTATAGGAGTTTAATAGAAAGTACTGCATGTCTAACTTTAAACGGGACGAGAATGATCGTTTTGGGCTTGTTTGATAGCTGAGAATGTAACACAGCACCAGTCGTTAATAAATCCATAAATCTAGATACAAGACTTTACACTATCCAGCAGAGTGCACTAAACTTTGACATTCATTACCTAAACTTTGCATGAGCAGCGTAGAATCCTCCACCCCACTTCCACTAAAATTTCTGCACACTTGTTAACACTGATCTAATGTAATATTTCGTTAGATTTGTTTACAATTATTTAATTCTGTGGTGCCAATATTTTTTTCTAGGCCATTTTTAATCTTCTTTAGTCTTTACAGGTCAGCATTTTGACAACTCCTTTTTAAATTTCTTTTTTAAATGTTAAGATTTTTACATATGGTCTAGATTCTTTCAAGTAGCTAAATTTGGCATATCATAAGACATTTTCTATCTTACTTTTAGATACTATGCATTTTGCATCTGCATGCATCTCAGTGGAATTTCAGCAGTGGAGTGAATTCTACCAGAGCACCTTTGACAGTGGAATTTCAAATGTCTATATGTTCTCATGCAGCATTTGTAAAACTCACTCTTCTGCTTTGCCTCAAGTGGTCACAGCAAACATTTTTCTATTAGATTTTGTTCCAAGCCATGGTCTGTTCCTTTTGTAAACGTAAATCACCAACGCATGTATAAGAAGTCTGAGCAGAATGTTTGGCACATTATGGCAACAGTCACATACTTTATTTGGTGTTATGAAAGGTAATGTGCTAGCAAACTTCTTCCTGTAGCTGCATTTTATCAGCCAGTGAATCAAACAACAAATAAATGATGAACTTACAAAACGTTGCTGTTCTTGTGACTTAAATCAACTGGAGGAAACTTACTTATTTAACTTAATAAGCTGTGAGAGTGTCGTCTGTAATTCTCTTCTATTTCCTTTGCCTGCTACATCTCCATTCAAGAAAAGTCATAAATGCTCTGGTCCCGTACCAGCTGATGCATGGCAAGCAATTCTACAGTGAGCTCTTTAAGAGTTTGGAAAGCAACAACATTGGATGTGAAATGACACAATTATCAGGTTATTAAAGTCAAATATATGTAGTTGTAACACATTATATGTGTTAGTATGTGTAACTTGCATGCCACTGGTGACAAGGCAAGGGTGGAGCAGTGTGTCAAAGAGGCAAACATCTCAAACTTAATGAAATCAGCACTGGTCGTTAGAAGTGTCACCAAGTACCATATTAAATTATAACCTAATAATGCATTCTATACAGAAATTAATAATTGGTTTTGGATTTCTATTATTGGGAACTGAATACTTTTACTCAGTTACTTAATTATCACAGATAGTGGCTGTATCGGCTGTTTTAATGAAAGAAACAACATGTGACCAGTTAACGGGGCAGGTGGGACACTTAAGTATATGACCTTAATTATTTCTTACTTAAATACTTGCATACTTAATTCAATCTAACCGAAAATAGTTTGATACTTCTGAATGGAAGACTTTTACTTTACATCCGTACTGTTCTTTCAGGGCATTTCTACTTGTAGTTGCGTGAAGGACTTGTGTACGCTGACTTAATGTTCAGTGCACCTTTCTCTGTCAATCTCATTGACTTGCAGAGGCAGAACCACTGACTCAGTTTCAGAAAAAGTAGGACAAACTTTTTCCTGACACCTTTCAGAACACCACACCAGTTTCTATATCTCACGAGAGATTATTAGGCTACTGTACTAAAATGATAGAGCATGAAAGAAGAACGGCATTACAGAAAATGTGAAGCCACTCATGTAATGTACAGTGTATGGAATAGCTACACTGTCACACTTCTCTTTGCTGTATTTCCTTTATGTTGCCACTATTCACTGTCTGAAAAACAAATGAAATGATATTAAGGGGATGAGGGATTGGTTGGCTGTCTACTCTTTTTTAAAGATGTTATATGTTGAATTTTTCACTAAATGTCTCACAGAAAACTAAAATGCAATAAAGATCATCGGTGTGATGCGCTATAGTCCCTGTGAGCTGCTTTATATTGGCAGATTTCATTTCTCCCCCTTCTGTTGCTTTTGAAATATCGCTCACCCATCTATTAGAGACAAATTCTTGGGATTTTGCTTAAATCGTGTGTGAAATTCACCATAGTGTCCCAAATGAAAGCAAGAAGCAGATCATTCGGGCTGCTGACTTTAATGGTAATAGTCATTTTTTACATACCAGTGGAATGCGGCTTCACCACTAATTTATATAATAACATACAATAAAGGGCCATTTCCCACTCTAGATCGGAACTCTACTTTATCTGAGCTTTCGGTGTAATTGATTCTCTGAGAAAGATTTGTGCCACGTCTTAAGTTTATTAGATATTTGGCTGTAATACTCTGATTTGAATAGCAATATAGCCCCTATGACTGTACTATGTAAGTATATAAAACAACTTACTGATATGAAAACTATATTTCCCCTCCCTGTACTGTATGTGTGCATGTGTGTATAGATTTAGACCTGGCTATATTTCATTTTCATCCTTTCGTGGAACTGTATTTAACACCACATGTAAGTGTCAAAAAGATGACAGCACAGTGAAGCTGAGTTTAAACTCATCAAATCTAACTCTCATTTGTGTGAGGTTACACGCATATTAAATCAGCTTTCTGTGAACTAATAAGAAAATATAGTACATGTTACTTGTAAAAAAATAAATTAAAATAAAAGCATTTATGATTTGTTGAATTTGACGCCTGGGGACTTCTTGCTGACCACAATAACATATTTGAAGCAGAGTCCAGCTCATCTTAATGCCCACTGAGGCAGCTAGACAGTTAGTAAGAGACATTAGTGAATGGTGCGTTTTAGAGCCAGGTCTTCTATGGGATCCTCTCACAAAGACATCATATCACCAGATTCACCACATGGGCCAGTTCACCACAGTGCCATTCAACTAATCACGTCTACCCACTCAAGCAAGACAAAGATACATAGAAACCAGTAAACACAACCAGATTTGACAGGTTTCCCCAGACAACACAGCCAGGCTGCTGAGACCACACACCAACGCAGACACACGCGCACACAAAGAGCTAGACTGCTGTAACAGCACATCAGAGGACTCAAAGCAGCTATGGTCTAAAGGCAAGTTAAAAACCACAGACAGACAGAGACAGACAGACAGGCAGGCAGGAAGACAGACAGATTTGCCCAGCTTTTCTTAAAGTTCCTCCTGACAGGAAACCAAATCAACTGTCTGGGACCTTCTTTCTACAGCTTATATTATATCTATCAGCGTATATTATATCTATCAGCTTATATTATATCTATCAGCCTATATTATATCCATCAGCTTATATTAGCTACATTAAAAGTTGTTTTCCTGTTATTAGCCTTCAGCTGCATTACAGTTGCTTTTCCTGATAATATGATCTAGCAATCCAAAATAATACCCTGATTCAGTTACACAGCAGAATGATTCAATTGAGATTCTTAAACCTTGAGGTCAGATTTCATTCTTCAAAATGTCAGAAATCACAGAAAACATCTGATGAGGTAAGAGCATTATTTTTAACACAAGCATAAGCTGTGTGCTAAACAGCAGGTGTTCTACAAGTTAAAGAGAAGCAACAATAACAGATTTATTAGAACAAGCCATGTAATCATATTGAATTCATGAAAATACTAACTTTTCCTGATTCTGAGGATTGGTACACTAGCAGTGAAGTTTTGATAACTATTTTCAAAACAGTATTATTTAGGTTTAATTGCAATTTAGATGCAAACTCATACATATTTCTTTTGGATTTTGAGTAGATCTCACAAATAAACATTTGAATATGATTTGGTGACAATAGAGGCAAGAGGGTGAAGTTCAATAAATACAATAATTAGTTTAGTTGATGGGTAATTACAGGTAAAGTTTAGAAACGTGCAAAATAATGACATAATGACATTCGCACACTATTCTCTCCTTGTAGTGATTTCATGTGTAGAGTTGCCACCAACGTTTCAGCACAAAGCCTTAATCTGGGTGCAGTGCTTTAGAAACAAAAAGGTTTGGTTGGGGTTCATGCAAGACAGACATTTTCAAAATGTGTTTTTTAAAATGTGTTTACTAAGACAATACTGAACTTATTCAACTTAAAGAGAAAAATATATGCCCCCCAACTGGTCCTACATTTGATTTTCTTTAGCCTTTGTCCTTCATCAGTCCTAATTTTGAACCTATAACTCAAGTGAGCTGACCGGGTACATGAAGATGGCGGCCTCCAGTTTTGACAATGTACCTCACATGCAGCATTACCAAACTTACCACACATACATTGCCATTTTAATGCTCTGCACTTTAGGAAAGATAATGGAATCCAAACAGTAGGCTGTCATCTTGAAACACAAGGTATGAGCTGGATGTCTTTGGTTTTACTGCACAAGGTACCATTGAAAGATGGACTTTTATCTTATCTTGACGCTCTGTTTGACTGACACATACATGGATTACGACTTGGAATATGTAATGCAGTATGTGTGCCCCTTTCAAATTAGGTGTAACCAAAACTATTACAGTTTTTATGCTACAAGTATATAGATATTTAATGACCCGTAGCTTTTCACAATTTTCATCACATCATAACTCAAAATAAAAGTCGTCTTTACTACAATTTTTACAATGAATAAACTATATCTTTTAAAATCATGTTTAATGGTCACTTATTGTCAGTTTTTGTGTAAAGAGCTCTGGCACTACATTTTGGAATGAAATATTTACTCCACTCACTTGTTTTAACTATCTGGGGGGAGGGGCTTTTATTTACGTTTGGATTCAGGTTTGGACCTGTAAATAGTCAATACAAATACTGTAAATCAGTATCACTTTCCAAGGTGCATCTCTCTTGATTGCCATTGCTGTACTTCTAGAAAGTTAACCACGAGCAGCCATTTAATACAAAGGCTTTAATTTGCTTGATCTAAGCACTTTTCCCTCGACTTCAGTGGGTTTTCCATGTCTGTGTGAGCACACACCCATGTCTGGAGCCTTAATATGTCCCTGTGAATAATTATATATGCATATACCATTGTCATAAAGCCATTGCAAAAGGGAAAAAGTATTTTTAATCTCACCACAAAACCCTTTAGCTTTGTAGCAGATTTTTTTCTATTTAGGTGGAGTACTGTATAGCATAGTGATGTGTCCTTATTTGGGCATGTGGGTGGAGCCTGAACTGCTCATGTAACACAAAAGGATGTATAGTTTCTGGTCCAGTCCTGACCAAATGGGGGAAATATGTCTCTGCACAAAACGACTCCACCAAGACCCTTTGTGCCTCCTCCAACCTCTTTCCACATTAATTATTCAGAATTGTTTCCCTGTCTTCTTTTGACACCTGTGAAGGAGTTTGACCTCACTTTCCATTACAGCATGATCTTACTTAATTAGCCTTCATATGTTTCCAGTTACTCAGGCTGATGTCACTCCCCTTCTCTCCCTCCCTCCAACTCTCCATTTCTCCACCACCACTACCAACCATTCCAGGGCAACATGGAAGCCATTAGGTAGCCTCTAATTAAATAGCCAGAAAGCCTTTGTCACTATTTATGTCCGGCCAGAGATTGACTGGCACATTGTGAGCAATATTTGGATTTCTGATATATCTAACAGTCTAACTCTAACCCCATGTGAGCAGGCAAAGCATTTTAGATCCCACGAATGCTATGGTTTGAAATAGTAATAGCTGTTCTGGAAGTTTTGATGGATTTAATTGTCAAGATAACCTCGGGCAAATAGTCATCTCTCAGTGGTTGTTCGTGTTTTGTGTCATTGCAGAGTCAGTCTGCTTGTCCTAATCATTTTTCCTCATGTCAGGTTTTGCTTAGGCACTGACATCTGGGCATTTATAGTGCTGGCAAGAAATGGCTGGCTGAGGTTTAGCATACTTCAAGCCATACCTTGGGGCTAGCAGTAGTTTTTGTTAAAATGGATAGATATTCCTCCTCTAAGTTAAACTAAACCCTGAGCTAACACAAAAGTTCCCATGTCTGGACTGAGCTACCTAGCTGATGTACTACTAATAAATATATTGCGCATGTATAATCTGGTTTGAATTTTTTTCGCTTAATCATCAAAATAGATACTTTTGTAGTCCCGCAAAGGTCTAGATGTGATTTAACTGTGCCAAAATGAAAAGCATCAGCATCTGTAAGTGACATGCTTGTTATCATAATTGCAAATAATGCAATCAGAATGGTTTACCTCATGAATCATATCACGTAATCACATCATAAACCAGATAATTGTTTAGTCAGTCAGCTGTCACTGCATGTGAAAAAGCACAGTTAGAAGTTAATTTAAAATCTGACAAATTATTAACAATCAGAAATGAATATTCAGTGGGAAAGTATAATTCTTACCATCTAGGAATAATACGCAAAATTCATCATATGCTGTACTGTTTTTGAAAAGCACTGTCGCTGACATTTATTCCAAAATATAGACAAATGTTGCTTATATAAAGTAAATAAATCCAATATATTTGATCTAATATAGGAAGAAAATATAAATAAAATAATATTGAATGAATGTTATTTTTGACAACAAAGGCAAGGGTATAATTGCAAATCTACTTTATGCTGACTTTAACTCTACTGTTGTCTGTATGAACATAAAATCACACTTATTGGGCTGAAAAATCACAATGGTACAACCTCTCAACCTTTTTCCTCATTTGACAATGATGTCAATCACTGTGCTGTTCCCAGTACATTTATAGCAATAAATACCTTTATGTCAAGACATAAAATTTGACTGTATGTCTAAGCCAACACACAAATAAATGTGTATGCCATTTGAGCTCCACATGAAACTAATTAGGAACTCTTTTATGTGCTTTAACTAGAAAGGGAGGGAGAGAGATACTACACTCTACATTTGCTACTTATAGTTATAACCTTATGGGGCTATTTTTCTAACAGTATTTGCAATGTCAGTGTACAAAAAACAACAGATTAGAATATATTAGAAAACAAGAGATTAATAAACATGTGTAGCCATGCAGTATTATTACACTGTAATTAAATAGTTTAGCATAAACAAAGAAAGATGCAGTAAACCAACATAACATGTTTTAGATTTGCCCTGCAATGACAGTTCTCCAAATCAAACTTCATCAAAGAGAGAACACTTTGTACTTGTGGTTAACCATTGCCAATGACAGAGATTGATGTGCTAGTTAGGAAAAGCAACCATACAAGCAAGAAAGCATTTTAGAGCGTGCAGCACTGAATGAAACAGGCTGCCATTGTCACCGCTATGCCAGTGTTTCCATTTGCATTGCACACTGCTTTCTATGGGTAACATTAGGCCAACCGCATGCCAAAGATATTACAAATAGAATTTTGAGACTTTTTCTTTGGTGGTTGATTGAGTTGTCCTTGGTCTTTAGAAACAAAAGACTTAAGGGTGAGCAATAAATCAATGCAGACCCTGTTTCCACTGGGCCATTCAGCCACTTGGGGTGTAAAACGCTCAAAGGCAATGAGCACTTGAAAGTCTGGAGCTGTGGACAGATTCTGCCCACCAATTATCCTGTCTGCATGCCTCCTAAACACTGCATACCAGATATGTTTGGGCCTCTTCAGCAACAGTCCCAGTTATGGAGACACAGATGCTAATGACACCATATTTTCAAAGCTGCAGAGACAGAAGGCCTCTGGCCATCACTTTAAAACACACAGCCTGCACCACCCACACCACACAGACCTGTTATTGATGACCACTGACGGCTCTCCTCTTCACTTGGGTCAGGGTGGCCGCCATAGGCAACAAACAGTAAACATAACTTGTCAAGGTAAGTAAATCATCATTCAGCCGTGTTTATCAATCACCTGCATGTCTTATTAGTGAAGATAGATATCCTATTAAAAAATACACACATATTGACAGATTTTGTCGTGCTGCGGTAGATATGTGCTGTCTAAGGCTTTGTGTTTCCTTTTTTGGCGACTACCCAGTAAGGAGCAGACTGACAAGCACCTGTCACGTGGATTGATGTGTCCAGCTGGTGGGCAAGAGGTGGACTAAGAAGCACAGGAGCAGGAGCAGCACACATTAAACCTGATGGCCAAGATGAGAGGGGTGTGGTTGAGGCCCAAGCAGAAGGTTTGAAGGTGATAGAAAGATGAGGTAAGATGGAGGGGTGGAAGGGAGGGGGGGATCGCTGAGGGAGAAGGTGACAGGAAGTGACTCTACCTTGGATACCTTCAAGGTGACTCAGTCTGCCAGAGTGTTCCCAAGGGTTTACTGCTGAGAGAGGGAGCGAGAGAGAGCATGAGAGAGAGAGAGAATGTTCAAGGTGCAAAAGCTCTTTGCAGATGTCCAAATAAGCAGTAAATCACTCTGAGGACCTGAGGGTACTCAAATGCTTTTTGACTGAATCTGTCTCCCAGCCCAGAGGCTCCAGAATGACTAAAACATTAACAGGAGTCTTCAGGGTAGCGGCAGCCTACCATCCCCCACTAGTGCCTGCACAATCCCAGGACTGTGCAAACACAAGGCCCAACCAAAATGGCCTCCATTCAGATGTCGTCCAAATGCGCTTTTTGTTTGAAACCAAGAGAATGCTGGACTGGAAGATAGGGTTGTACACAAACTATCTATTTAGCCATGTGTCCTCATTCCCATGAGTCATAAACTTGCCTTCAGCATTTGAGTAGAGAGATCTGTGTGTCAAGTTACAGGTGTTCTTTTTAACACAGTTGCTTGGAAAAAAAATGTTTATGACTTTTCTTCTATGGAGGGCTGAGGAAACAGAAGTGGCATTGGGCTTAAAAAACAAGTTTAGACCAAGGATGTAATCATTTTTACAGCACAATAGCAAATAGGCCTACACTGCACACCATGCAAGCATATATTTGCAATCAACATACTTTTTTAGCAAACACCCACTGAGCAAAAGCAGCAGACGTTCAATCACACCGGCAGTCTAAGTGCTGGAAAACAGGAAAACAAATTACTTGCAAATGAAAACAAACAACATTAGTATTTTTTTAATGTTCTGTTATAAACACACAAAGAAGCATTAAAATGAAAATAAATAATTGTGTAAAATGGCATGCAGCCTCCTCCAAAGCTTCATTATTAGAGAGTGCTTGATTTTACTTTCCTGCTTTGGTTTCAAGAATAAAGACAAAAACTATTAGGTGAATATTCAGTAAAATGTTCCTGTGCAGCGCCATTATTCTGATGTACAATAACATTAATGTATCTATTTCTTATTGCTAATAAATGGGTTGAGTAGTGAAATGAATGGAATTCTTTCTACAGTTTTATGGGTACAAAATTACAACTGCACATTTCGAATTCATTGAACTGTAACTTGCAAGCTTACTTTGGAGAGTGAATAAATGTTCTTTTTTTATGCACGCTGTTTAAACTTTTTGAATACTTTAACATTAGCTTGTCTTGCTCTCAACATGCAAGGTGTTCCTTTCCAGACAATGCCCTGTAGATTGGATCATCTTCACTCCCTGCCTCAATTTGCCCCCTCTGATCTCTAAATGGAAAATAACTGACATGATTTAATGCTAATGAAGAGAACATTAATAGGGGATATAAACCAGAGAGTGCTGATAGTTACAGCAGAGCTTAAGAGAACAATGTCCGTGGCTCAAAATGGTTCAAATACACTTTGGTATTTCTCGACCCTCTTGCAGTATTCATCTAATATTACAGAGATACGTTAAATTTGCATGTTACTTTCTCTATTTTCTGAAAGAAGAGAGGAGGCAGAAATATTGCCACATGGGGAGAAATGGAGATCTGCAGGACTGTCTCTGATGCTTTGATGTGTGAGCTCGACTGCCCCCTGGCAGATCCTGCTGCCACTGCATCTAGATGTCTTAGGAATGCAGAACCACTCCCTACAACAGAACACCCCAGAAGAATAGCACCACCATGTCTAAACGCTTGTCAGCCCAACCTCACGTTTATGATTTGGGGTTGAATTCAATTGCAGTCACCTGTGGATGCGTTAGGATGCAAAGCACAGCACCTGTTACAGTGGCTTAGCCTTGCTTTGAAATCTTTAACACATTAGTCAAAGCTATGAGCCTCCCAATATAAACACAGGACACAGACTGGTCTTGGCGACTAGATGAACAAAACTGTTGAGCAAACGAATAGTCTTGGCAGCATACCTTTACATTACAGTTCTCTCATTTACTGTTCTAAATGTAGACACATTTCCTAGTTTCCGGGATTGTGCATAAAAACTTAAAGACATGCTACAATACACCACCACAGAAGATGAGATCAAAAGTGTATGAAAGCTAAATAATAGTGTCTTGCATCATATCAAGCAAATGTAGGCTTCTTTACTCCTACAGGGCAGAATGCCTTGGTGAGAAGTTGTAAAGAGAATCATTTCAGTCACTGAGTTGAAAATCACTGTATGTCTGTAGTATTTAAGGCGGGAAATGATCATGACTTTCTTGGCTTTACAGCAGGAACACTGATGGATTACGTTTGACAGAGAGACCATTCAAAGGATAAAAGTAAGTAAAACAAATTGAAAGCATGATAAAGACAAAGGAAGTGATACTCCTTAGTAGTGGATGTGATGAATGCATTAGAGAAGCTGCAAATGCATGGGACAACAAAACATGAACTCCTCTATCTCTTTGTATTTAATAATGATCACACTCAGGGGGCGGTAAATCTTGAACAGAGTTAGACATTACATTTATGTGATGATACATTTTACATATGTATGTTCATGAACACACTAGCTGTAATGCATTAAGCCTGACTATGTTTTTCAACAAGCCTATTTCTCAAATACATGCTGTGTGACAGAACTGCAGAGTAGCCCAGCAAACCTGATGCTCTGGGAATGGATACTGCATTACAGTACCTCAGTCTTACTAAAGGTGGCAGCACAGCCCCTGACACAAGCTGAGTAAAGGCTAGGCTAACTCTCCATGCTGCCAGGAAACATCATTAATGTCTGAACATAAACCACCAGGACCTCAGAGAATCACTTGGTTGGTGACCAGTAACACCGTAGAATACAGCCAGCAGAGTGCAGGTTCTGCATGACCATTATGTCTTCATTACCGAATAGGCCACAGATGCAGAGACCCATAGTTCATAGTCTCTTCTACCCATTTCACTGTTTTAAGTGAGAATACAACATTGCCACTTTTCTCCTTGAGGAGTGCTTTGTGCTTAGTAACACCTTCCCTTGATAGATTGACTTAGAGCAGAATACACTAGGGGGGCTACTGCAGACGAACATGCATCACTGCATCCATTTCGCAGTACTTAAAGTCAGCTCAGCGCAGAATGACATCACTCAACCAAGACCACTGGAGCAGAACCAAAGCCTGTAAGGCTATTCAAATTAATTAACAAATGACCTTAGATTAAAGGGGGAGTCACAGATCAGACAGTGAAGGCATTTATCAATTCAATGGACAGTGGGCACTCTCTCACATGATGTCCTTATATCTTTTTCTGTACTACTAAGGTCACAGATCCAACTATTGTCAGGAATAAGGCACTACATGATTTTATATGAAAAACATGCTATTGGGTATACCATGGTTTAATTTTGTCTCAGTGCAGAGCAGCCTTAAAACGCCTTTGGATATAAAAGCATCACTGGTTGTTTTTCTATTTGGGGAGAAAAACACCACAATAAAGAGGGAACCAGGAATGCTGTCACGGGGCAGTCTGATAAAGTGTGAAATAAGCTGCAGCCAGATGGCGTTTTCTTTTATTTCAAGAACAGACTATATCTGGACCATCTCAGAGAGACAAGTCAATCTCAAGGTCTGCTAATACAGTCCCTTAGACAGGGGATAAATCCCTGGTAGGCAACAAAAAGCAGATCAATAAAGAAAGCATGTAAACAAACCACAGTGGAAATGAAGCTGAGATGGATAGAGAGAGGGGTGGTGAGGGTGAACAGCAATGCTTCAAATAAAGCACATGGCAAGGAAGTGAGAGAAGAATAAAGGGCAGAAAGCCAGAGGGACCGTCAGAGAGAGCAGCAGTGGGAGTGCAAATGAGGAGAGGGAGATGCAGGGCCATGAAGGAGAGAAAGGAACACAGAAAGAGGGAGAGAACGAAAGAGGGATGTGAGAAATTGAGGCAGAGAGAAAAACGGTAGTGTAGAAGTGATTTATGCTAG
>CABFOS010075834.1:0-14568 GCA_900660315.1 Diretmoides pauciradiatus | reverse complement strand
CTAGCACTAGTTTGCTAGTTGGACCTACATACGCTTACCTATTATTTACCTAATATTTAAGAATTGCATTTCTCTCTTTCTCACTCTCTCTCTGTCGCACTCTGACCCTGACTACGCACACACACACAGCGGCACGCACACATCTCTCTCTCTCTCTCTCTCTCTCTCTCTCTCTCTCTCTCTCTCTCTCTCTCAATGCACTTTGAAGCTTAGTTTAACTCTCTTTCCCAAACTGTATTTTAATTAGAATACCAATTCATATGATTCTCTATATTTCCTTTGACAGAAAATAACACACACTAGATTACTCAATGTCCTCAAAAGTAAAATTAGAGTAGTTCCCTGAAAAGACGTATAAGCACAATGAGGCTGCAAAGTTTGAAACCGTGAGGAGAGGAAGCCATTTGAGTAATTGCAGAGCAACATGAAATGGGCCAGTTAGTTAGTATACTCTGTCCCACTTTATCAGGCATCTCCAGCATTGTCCACGGGGAGTTAACTTTTAGACTGTTTACTGGCAGAAAGGCCAGGCATGCATCTGAAGCTACATAGGCAAGATAATGTATCCCAGGCTACAAAAGCAGGCAAATCACTGTGCATTAAGACTGGACACACAATAGGCAACAATGGCTTGCATAAACACTATTTAGAACTATTCACATGGCATTGAAGAGATGGGCGTCGACTCACTATTGCTGCAAAGCCGGCTCATTGTGGGGAGGTGAAAAGAAGTCTAATGAACAGGAAGCCTTATTTGAGAGAGCTGACAGTAACCATACAACGGCGGCATTGTGAGCTTGCCACCAACCCTGTGGGTCTCTACATTAGGAAAAATGATGAGAAAGTAACCCTAAAAGACACAGTGGGCCCTTGGACTCACGTAAATGCAACCAGACAATAATGGGGGACACAAGCTGTCCCCCACCTTTACCCAAAGCTGCACGTTTACATGCACAGAACATCAACCACTCTCATGGCCAAGGATAAAAGCCCCCTGGCCAGCTGGAACTTTGAAGTGCATTTGGGTTAGTTTACCACCAAAGACCACAAGTTTAGTGCAGCAGCAGTAAAAAATACATGTCATAAATTTGAAACTATATCGAGCTCTACGGGGAAAAGTTATAAACTCTTGAGTTGGCCGCACAATCCCCCCCCCCACACACACACTCACTATGGCCCCTGCCTCAAGCTTCATCAATCTTCCACAAAGGGATGACATCACCAATAAGCATAGCCGCCTTTATAGCATTAAGCAATAAGCCTTATTTACTGATGAGATAAGCCCTCAACTATTGTCTAACCCTCCACTTTGCTTCTTTCTCTTGCAGTTGAAGAATCAAACGGCATTTTTCTAAGGTGACAGAGCATGCCCAGGATTTAGGGCTAAAGCATGCAAAGGGTTCTCCTATTTGGTGGCCTTTCAAAGAGGCAGTTCAAAGTAGCAGGGACAGGTAAAGCTCCATGTCTCGCATAGTTCCCCCCCCTAAATAAGAGGGTAAATGCTTTTTATAACTTTGAGAAAACATATGTTGATAGATTACTGATTATTTTCAATACCTATCCTGCAAAAAAACTTTAGGGCCCTGTAGATGAATTTCAGTAAAATTCTGTAGTGGAGGTGGAATATTACTCACACTCCACATAGTTTAAAACGTACCACAGTGGAGACTTTACCATGCCTAATCATCAATTACATCTGTGACCTATAATTATTGTTTGCTGCAGTATTAGTAGTCCAGTCTGTAAGGTCAGTTCAGGGTGGTCACTAAACTGCTGAGGCATCATGATACAGTAGGGCTGATTAAACCTTACATGCATGGGTGCTCAGGGGGGACTACTTGCAGGGAGAAACACAAGATCAGAGACAGATTGCTAGTTATAAATCATCTAGGACGTTGTAAATCAACATATGTAGTTCCCATTTTTCTAAGTCTGTCGGAAAAACTGAAAAAACTAGGTCTAACTAGGTTGTTGCCACAATCTGGAAAATATAGCATCAACATATGCCGAACGGAGGGGGAAAAAACTCTATTTTTAACAAGATAAAAAGCCATTTTCTATCACACTACATCCAGTGTCACCACATGTATCTTAAAAGGTGCCATTTGTTGTTTGTTTTCCGCAGCGCTACACAGAGTCATGTCAGGCCTTGGGAACTTGTCAGATATTCAGTTTGCAGTCACTTTAGAAAGGCTGAGCGCATAGTCTCTGGGGGAATCGCTCAAGTCTCCCCATCTCCCCCACCCCATGTCACCAGCCAGGAACAAAGCCGCCATAGTCAATTCTCCTAATTTCACTGCAGCCTGTCGAAATCCTGTTCTCCTTTTTTCCTTCTCTTCAACAAGTACTTTATGCGGGGATCAGTCAGGTCTCAGTCGCCCACAATAACCTGAGGCTCTCGCTCCATCGTCTTTCAGCACCGAGTTTGACACTCCCCAGCTCCCTGCCATTCAGGCGCCTGCACCGTGCAATTTGTTTCCATTTGTCAAACAGCAGTATCCATCACAAAAGAAAATGCTTGCACGACAAAAAGTTTAAAAAAAAACATTGTCTCTTCAACCCAAAATGGCCGTACCACTACTTCTTTATTAGCCTGTAACAAAACAACCTTTAACAATTTATAGCACTTGTTACATTATGCTGCTCTCAATTGACAATAATACACCTTTAACTGAATAGAACATGTATCACATCCTCAAATCAGCTCTGACTGTATCACTTGTCTCTTAAAGTGTGGATGGGCGAACTGCCACAGTTTGAATTCATCCGTCATTTCATTCACTGCCTCCTCATTGTGCTGACTCTTATTTTGTATTTTATTTCTTTGGGATTAACTTCATTGTGCGGCCAGCCAGGTTTCTCTTTCTATTGCTCAGACATCTATTTATTAAAGCTACATCAGCACTACGTTGACGGCATTGCTATTTGCACACCTATTCAGATATGTCTTAAAATGGCCCTATTATGAGAGCTGTAGGAAGGTATCAGGTTAATAATACTTATTGTGCAAACTTTGTTGTCGCCATTCTTGTGTTGGCTGTTATCGAGGGGAGAGCAGAGAGGATATATGCTGACTCTGATGTAGATAGTGCCCTGAGTATTCCTATTGTAGCGGCTGGCGTGTGGTGCAGTCCCTGATAGAGTTTCGAATGCTGTCAATGCTGTGTCAGGTGCATTAGCACCTCGGAGACCCATGATGCTCCAGCTGCTATGTGCCTGCGTCTCCCCGGGCCCTGGCTGCCAGCCTGACACCCGACACAAAGTAATCACAGATCACAGCGTTTAATCACTGAAACAAGCACTCCAGAGGACCCCACTGTCAATATCCCACTCTCTCATTATCTGTTTGGATTGCACATCCACACTGTCAGATAAACAGAGTGGAAAATTAAGATTAAAAATATGGTAATTTCATTTCAGGCAGCCGGCTCCTCTCACTGGCCCATTATGCTATTGATTACCTCTGAATTCAATTTCTCTTTTCAATGTAAACTTTAATCTATTCGCAACCCAACAATTCAACTCCCGAGGGGCTATTTGAGAGTAAGTAACCATTTAATATGACGCTGGCTGAAGATTCACTGGCTTTAATGAATTGTGTAAATCACTCGGCTTTAAAAGGAACTGATGGCAGCCAGTTCACGACCCAAATCTGAGCTCTGGTTAAATACTGAATATTTACCGACAGCCATCTCTGAATGTGGGATCATTGGCTCTGATTGTTGTCAGTGAACTCTTTTTTCTCATTGAGCTCTTGATGATGACATTGTGTTTTAATTAGGACTTACGCCACATATGGTAAACATCAAAATAACAAAGAATAAATAGTTACCAAAAACCACACATGATAACCATGAAACAGAATTAAAAAATCACTTCACTCTACACAGTAATCATTGGGGTTTTTTCCTTAACCACTTACCAATTTGTAGCGTCATGGTTAAGACAGTTGTAAGTAACCGCTGACCTGAGGCAAAACACAACATTCACACAACTCAATATGAGCAACGGTGGGATGAAATTGTTAGCGACCACAATGCTGTATAAGCAAAATAAAGACATTAGTGGAATATTCAAGTAATATTGTTTTATTCATTTCATTACATTCAAGCGGTGTCATGATGGTTTGCATGGCGTATTATTAACTAAAACACTCAAAACACTGAAATGGTAACTTGACTATTGCCCCTTCAATAAAACTCAACTACTGTTATAAAACTATACAAACATACAGAGAACAAACATTGTGAATAACTGTGTAACTTAGTAGACTACATATGAAGAAAGCGGCTAAATTCCATGTTCTCATTGCCAACATATGAATTAGAACAGGGAAAGAAATCTGATATCACACTGTTTTGCTGTGAATTAAGAAAGCTCTTCAGACACATTGAGTTGACATAGTGTATCACATACTCTGGTGTTAATATAATTGCCAGGACATGATGCTTTACATTTGACCTTTGTTACTGTCATTTAATGACTAATTACCGAGGTAGCAATATAGCCAAGTGCAAGAAGACCAATCAATTAATACAGTGCAATTACAAAGGATCAATACTCTGATTAAGGCACAATAATGACTGAAAACATTGGTGTCTCTTCTCAGGGTCTCCTTGTCTTCAAGTATATCCCAAATAACTCAGACAGACTCTCAGTCCTACAAAGTCTTAACTTGAATAACTTAAGCCACCAATAATTTAAACACATCCAATGCCCCGACTCTTTAAAGCAGCAGTCTTGCAGGATTGAAGCCACCCAAGAGGCCAGAGCACACATACATAAACATAGCGGAGCGTAATCAATAAACAGCCATACAGTAATACGCTGCCAATAAAGGCACAACCTGCCTCAGAGACGTGCCTCTCTTCTGTTACAGACCAAAGGACTGTGCTAATCGAACGTAGCACATACTACAGTAGGCCTAGTGGGTGGGTCAATATAAAGGGCCCAGTGACTCTGTTCACCTCTGATGGGAAAGGATTCGGTCAGTGATGGCGAGCACAAGCGTCACAGTGACTCTCCGACCTGTCAAAGAGACGTCTCGCAGATGACACAGATGTCCTTGGCACAGTGCGCGTCTGTCACTCTGTTAGGCAGACTAGGGCAGCTTTTGTTCATGTAAACCTGGAAGGGTATCAAGCAGTGTCACAGAACACAAACACACAGTCCAATCTGAGCTAAGATCAGTTAAGGTCTGATTTATGACAGATCCCGAGCTGGGTGGATTGATTTGTCACCCGGCGGAGCGTGCAAAAGAGGCTTATTTAGTCTTGAAACAACTGTGAAATTCAGGGGAAAATGTATCTGAGATAATCACTGAAATTATCTACAGACTTCATTTTCTCTAACAGGGGCTTCTAACCTGAGCCGTGCGACACAATTTGCAAATTGGCTCAGGAGATATAGATGTTTATTCAAAATGTCCATAGAGTGGCTCCTCATACAAAGAGGCTATGACAGACCAACAATTTCAATAGCACAAAGTTCATGAAACAGGGGGGGAAACAGGTGAAAACAGGTTAGCCACAGCATCAGATACACTGCCTACTACTCTGGGATTCTCATTCAGTGTGGACAAAGGAGCTCGAGGTTGGTATCAGATTATTTAATGTATTTAAACCTTGACTGACAACTATAGAAACTTCACACTCGGCCTGTGGACCATCTCAGTATTTAATAAGTGGTGCTAGACAGTTATGGCTGTTGCAGTAATCTGATCTAAGGAGAGCACCCTACAATAAAGAAAGGAAACGTAAGGGCTTGAACAATGTCACTACCAATCCGCCAGTGTGCCGGGTAAGACGATACCAAATAATACCACAGTGTGCTGAGTCTTTGAAATCAGTATTTTACTCATTTCACTCTCCGGCTGAGGAGATACAGTTTTGCTGATAAATTTGTGCGCGGGACAGAGAGAAAATGAAATGATGCCTACTTTTTCTTATTTCACAAAGACCTGTTTGAAGTTGCAATACGGTATCTGTAGTCCCAGACAGATGCACATAAAATGGAATTGAACAATGAATAGCCGGCTCTTATCTGTTCAGTGTCTGAAGGGGAAATACATCACAAATGAATTTCACAGGGAAAAAATATGGACATTCTCTATTACAGTAATCCCCATAGAAAGTTTATCCCAAATCGCGATGAAGTTAAACCCAATATTTCAAAATAGATATAGGGCAAAGAAAGCTGCTTTTCTAGAATCATCTCTAAAATGATCTCAATATTACATTTTGGGGGAAAAAAGACTATACGGAGAGGTTCTTTGATAAGATCAGAGGATGAAAATCTACAAAGGGGCAATTTCTCTCTTGAAATTAATGTTATGGTGGCGCAAATGCTCCAAGTAGGCACTTTAAATTAAAATGGTAATCAAGCGACTTTTGCATTGTCAGGGTTATGCACATCGTCCATTTCTTAACTGTGTTATTTTGGAGGTGAGCGATGAAGTCTACAGTTAAAGGGAGAGTCTGGGATTAGTGTGCCAAGGCTGGACTATGTCCCGGGACAAAGGAGGGTGTGGTTACCTGTTTGGCTGTGTGGAGCAGGGAGGCGGCCTCAGCTCGGCCTGTCTGCTGGACCATCTGGTAGAATAGTCCATCCTGGTTCTGGAGCAGCACATATGGCTCATCATACTCCTGGATCCTGCCGGCATCAAGAACCTGCAATCACACACACAACAGAGCTGGGTGTGTGTGCCACCACCTGTATACTTTACTCCTTGAAAACTAACATTTCAGCTGTTTCGCTGCTGAGTGATGCACCCGCAGACAATGCGAGGTGAGAAGGGGAAACAGTAGTTCTCTGCACCTCAGAACCATCCATTTTATGTGACTCATGTCAACAGCAAACACCGGGGGGCCCGTTTCTGCTCGACAGGGCCGTGGACAATAAGCACAGCCTGTTAGCGCTGTGAACGTCTAGTACGCTGACACTGACAGACTGAAGATCAGTCATTTATCCATGCATTTATCCAGGTATTTCAGCGGCTCAAGGGTGGTCCTCACTCAAAGCCAACAATCACACCTTCCACACACTCTAGAAAATTACCATCATTTCTCTGTCATCACATGCCATGTAAACCACACAAAGAATAGTGCCAATTTGAGGAGTATAGAAAGGACTACAATTATATTACAGACAAATTTAAACAAGAAAGATCCTCTTACAATGGCGACGACTGCTTTGTAACACTTAAGCCTCATTTTGGTGAGTGGTGAGCGTGAAAATGAGAATTCAGCAGCTGCTGTCTTAATTGACAGTTTAGTAGCAGGATCCCGCACCACTTAGTTTCCATCTTAGACAACTATGACATTCAGCGTCAAACTATGGCACAGCTTAAGATTTGGACGCGGCAATTCAGGTGGGTCCCAAGTCAGTTCTCCCGGACAGCTTAACAATCTGGGGGCATTTAACACAAGTGTAGGTGTGAAACGGTCCCCGCTGCGTGATATTTGGCTTTTCTCTTCGGCACTCCCAGTGACCGACCGGCCACCAGGTCATGCCCTGTCCTCGTAGACACCAAACAAATGCTGCCACAAATGGCACTAATTGGCACCTCTGCAGGCAGTAGCAGGAAGAGGCCAGAGATCAAGTGGCATGGGGCTCAGGCTGCACAAGAGTGAATGTTATGAGGAGGAAACCGGCCCAGCTGTCGCAAAAAAAGAAAGGACCAGTGAATAAAAATTCCATAAAAGCTTGTTGTGCAGTAAACCTTCCACAATGAAAGGAAGAGGTGTTTGGCAGCATGTTTAGATGTTCAGTACTATATAGCCGTTAGATTGAATGAAAACCAGGCATTTTGTGACAACTTTAAAGTGTATGTTTTATATGTGGCAGCTTAATTGCCTGTCTTTATTATCTGCTTTCCCATAGACCCATTATTGAAGAACAGCGTCTCCTTTAAAGTTTGCAAACAATGGAATTCTACTGTGTCTTTACTTACCAGTATTCTGTCACAGTCAATGATAGTGTTAAGCCTGTGAGCAATAGTGAGGACTGTACACTCTTGAAACTTGTCCCGGATAGTCTGCTGGATGAGGCCGTCAGTTCTAAAGAAGCAAGGGAACACAACACCTCAGTAGAAACAAAACTTTCTTCCTATAGACCCTTGGGCAGGGATTTCACTCAACACAAAACAATGGCTAATCCTCAGCGAGGTATGTGCAGCTGTAGAGGCGGCTGTAGTAAAGGGTACCAGAAAGGATTCAGAGTTCATACTGAATTATTTTCTTGTAGTGCATCATATCTGATTCGATTCCAATCTTTGCTGAAAACACACCGTGTTTTTCAGAAGTCAGAGTAATTGTATAAATGCATAAAGAGTATTAGTTTGTGATACTTATTGGCAGTACGTGTTTACAGTAGAGAATCAATCAGCCGCTGACTGGTATTGGAAGATGTTAATCTGTTTACCACCAAGCAGTGTGTTGCATTGCTTTATATTTTGCCACGAGTGTCTGTCTTCTGTTAGTGCAGGGTTTCATTTCACTTATCAGGTATTTATTAATTCATTCATGTATTCATATTTTTTCATTCATATTCAACTGTTCAAAGATAAGTCTGGTTAAGGATTAGTTTCTGTTTGAATTGCACTACATTGCCCAGGACAAATTGTACACTAATACATTGGTAATGGACCAATAATGGATCTTCTTATTAAAATATTAGCTCAAACAATCCCAGTTGGAGCAACAATAGTTTACAGGCAGCAAGTTGCATATGGAATGCGCAGGTCATTTTAATTGTAGACTCAAGTGACCGCTGACCTTGGGTCCACATTGGCTGTGGCCTCATCAATGATAAGGATACGGTTTTTCCGGAGGACGGCTCTGGCCAGACACACCAGTTGCCTCTGGCCCACACTGAAGTTCGAGCCTGACTCAGCCAGCACCGTCTCCAACTTATTGGGCAGCTCCTCCACCGTGGCCTTCAGCTGCACCTGCAGAGAGAGAGAGCAGAGCCCCAACCCTTCATTACTCCTGCATAAAGGCTTCCTATGGGGATGTCTTTAAAGAGCCATCCAAACACACCCATTAACCGCCTGGCACAATGAAGGGCCAGGTCCACTGATGACCTTGGCCAGTGCTCTCTTGTGACCAGCCTCTAGCTTTAATCCAGGCCACCAAACCCATTCACAGGCAGGACCAGGAGCTGGAGCCCTTCACTGTGGGGGGAGCCTTCATCCCGGTTGGCCTGACTGCCCAAACACATCTTCCCCAGCACTTTCAATGGTTCCCAGTTACAAGCCGCACATTGAGCTGGGCCCCACGGCCCTAATGGGATTTCCCCCCATGACTTGTGGCGAGCAGGGAGGCTGAATGGCAGCATTGTGCAGGGGGACAGAGGGATCCCCCCCTGGGCCGGCGAGGGGGAATCATTCAGAGCCACGCTGGAGTACCTCTTGGAGTGCATTCCACAGGTCCTCGTCTGTGTGCTGGCTGAAAGGGTCCAGATTCTTCCTCATGGTGCCCGTGAAGAGAACTGGGTCCTGGGGATAGATGGATATAGAAAGAGAAGGCCGTGGCCAGTTAAGATAATGACGAGAGGGAAGATGTATGAAAGGGTTAAGACAGGCTTTATAGAGCGCCGCCAGGCTATGTGTGAGGGAAAGATGTTCACAAAGGGCTTGCTACAATCAGGAGCCCTATTCAACACCCAGGCCCACTATGCTTCAATAAGTTGATCTTTTTACTTGGAGAACTTTGTACTCTGGTGTTGGTTGAGAGTAACTGTACAGAGGAATCTGAATATATAATGTAACACCAAAGAAATGCCATTCAGTCACCGTTACCATACAAAACACAAAAGTTTGAGGCGCTAAAAAAAAAAATCATATTTTAAGACGTCTGCCAAAAGTCACAGATTTGCTTTGACACAAGCATCTGTCCCACAGGGGTTATCACATCAGTTCACTGCCTTCATGAAAGGACATCTCAGGCAGCTATGGATTCCCAAGATATGTATTCATGGTGAACCACACACACCTGTATCAAGGTTCAGCCACACAGCCGTCTTTAAGCGAGTAAATAAAGCTCTTTATTACAGTGCAGTGGGAACCGTCTGCCAGTCCACAGGCACTGTTCCAGCACGCCGCTCTGTTTGCAGTAAACCTGATAAACACAAGCAGGCCTACATCTCCTTGTGTCAGGTCAGATATTTATTCATAAATCCTGTTGCAACGTTTAAGTGATTTACTCTACACTTGCCGGGACTCTTCTAGCTGGTCATAAATAGCATGCCATACCCCTCATAGAGCAATATATCTGTAGATACGGGTTTCATAGCATCATTTCCTCATTGTTTTATCAATGAGCAAATACAGCAGGAACATAACACTGAATTTAGGACACGGAAATGGGCATAATGACGTTTTAAAACCCCCATTAATGAGTGTGAATGGTCCTATAAGAGCAGTAGAGATAAAGCAGGGCAGCAAACAACTGTCCATATCCGCAACTGTCAGGGATCCATTGTATCCCCAATACAGTTGAGGCAATGTGATAAATCAAGCTTACTCAAGATATTAATCTGACCTCAAATCAAGATAAGAAATGTTCACCTGGCAACTGCAAGATTAAACCAGGAGCCAGAGTAAAGTACACAATGACTGTAAGAGGCTGATGTCCCTGTGTTTACGTTAGAGAAATACTAGTCTAAAAGTGACTCACTGTCCAGAGCCTGATCGCCGCTTTCATGCAGGTCAGTATCAGAGCCGACGCTGTGACAGCAAAAACACAACATGCACTCACTTGTACAAGCACACGCATTCACACAGTGTGCACATGCACCTGCCTCAAATACACAGTCATGTCCCAACAGACCTTCATTTGAGTCCTAAAACTCAGGAGGACTGTTAAATTTCCAACTGATTCCAACAACAAAAAATGAAGCTTTCCATCCCAGTTTCCTATGCCTTAGAAAATGTTCCACCTCTTTACTTCCAATGAGCTTTTCCCTCTATCACCAAAAGACCGCCTTGTCATTAAGCCAGCTGAAGTCCCAATTCAAACTAGTTTTGTGACACACTTTAATTGAGGATTCAATGTTAGGTTGGAAAAACCGCTTTCAAGCACAGCTTTCCATGGACCGATTATGTGCTTCAACAATTCTAAGCCCTCTGTTTGCCACGGAATTCATTTTTACTAAGTCATTCCTGAGATTTCTATAGAATCTGAAATGGATCCCTTTTTAATGCCACATCCTCATAAATGTTTATCATAATCAAATCTGTGGGAGTCAAATAATGAAACTGCTCACTGGCAAAGTATAGAATACATATCAGTATCTGAAGATACCAC
This sequence comes from Diretmoides pauciradiatus, assembly GCA_900660315.1. Classification (NCBI taxonomy): domain Eukaryota; kingdom Metazoa; phylum Chordata; class Actinopteri; order Trachichthyiformes; family Diretmidae; genus Diretmoides; species Diretmoides pauciradiatus. The sequence goes on along the minus strand of CABFOS010075834.1, from coordinate 3,262 downwards.
ATCACAAGGTAAGGCAACACGCATGATGTACCAAGATATTTTCCATTTGAAAGGCTGAGTGAATATCACCTTAACTCTGACATATAGGAAGAGAATAAAAAAGGCTTTCAGATGTATATTTGTAAATGCAATGGAGACCTCACTCTTTCTACAAAGAAGTTTCCAAATATGAAGAGCAGGGCACAGTCAGAATCTGTTCCTTGGAATATTGGTAATATCCCATATCATCTCAACCCCATCCGGTATGCGGTGCAGATGCTCAGGGGCTAAAGTTCCACGAACTCCTAACCTGCCACTTCATGCAACTCTCTCCCCCTAGCAGAGAAAGGAAGAGTAAACAAAACCCCATCACACATACATCACATACATCTCAAAGTAGTTTGGAATAGGAGTGAAACTTTATCTCAAGTTGTAGCGATGCCAGAAACCTATCAAATCCATAGAAAAGCATTAATGAAACTGTTTTTGGGGCATTTTTGGCTGCACCCTACAAAATGTTTGAGACTTGGGCTAAGTGATGGTGTACAAGGGGACTCTAACTGTGAGGATGGGGGAGACTTCTCCTAAGCAGCTTTCCCATGTTTGCGGGGTAGAGGGCTAATCCTCTGTCAGGGATGGGGAACTGCTCCCTTCACAGTACAGGCCGTGGGAGTCTTCTCCCCTCCCTCTACTCTGCTGACACTCACCCGCAGGCTGGCATTTTCTTAATGCCGTATCAGTTTCAACAAGCGGAAATAAAGTTAAACTGTCTCAAGGCATCCGTTTGTCTCACTTTCAGAAATCCCCTGAGTGACGACTGTAATTCTCCTCACTCGTTTTAGCTTTTAAAAAGACAGGCGTATAAAAAAAAGAAGGCCAAAGCGTGAAGGTTTCTGTTACCGGTGTTCATCTGACGGTGACTGTGCAACATGATTGGGGAATGGCAGAAACCTTACAGAAGACATCAAAAAGCAATATTCAACCAGTTCTGGAAAGAGAAGTCGTGCAACATAGTAGTGTATAGCATATCATCATACTGATAGTCTATGGTAATTGCTTTACTTTATCTCCAGTCCAATATCTAAGATTATTCAGCGCTTTGCTTTTTTTAAGCTAATTTTATCTAGTTCTATCCTTTGGTTCTAGTATAGTTTCACATTTAATAATAAATTAATAATAAATTGGATTTATATATTATCACAGCATTTGGGACTACAGTGTATACGTGACAACTCCAAGAGGATACCTGTGGGATGATGGACATTCTCTGGCGCAGGGTGTGCAGACCAATCTCAGAAGTCAGGAAACCATCAATTGTTATTCTGCCCTCGGGCTCTGCCAGCCGGAACAAGGCAGAGACGAGGGAGCTTTTACCGGCACCAGTGCGTCCAACGATGCCAACCTATAGCGGAGAGATGAGACCTATTTTTATGTGTGGTTTACCAAATCCCAGGGTCTAGGACATACTCACACAAAAGGAGCTCTTTAAATTGTGCTGTTTTATGAAACTAGCATTTCATAATTAAGCACAATTTCACACATTTTTTGCATATGCCAAATCTTGTTGGTTGAAAAACATAATGTAGATAAGCTATTAAGATCATGGTCAAATTTGAAACACCAATATGCACTTAAACTCGCGGCATAAAGTTTGATTTGTACAGTGGTGGGGACAGAGAGTAGCAGGGGGTTGTGGGGGTCCTCTCCCAGAAAGGTTTCCATTTTTAAAGGGATAACATGGTGGCTTGTAGTGTTGGCTGATTCATGAACGTTTTTTTGAGTGATCCGGTACGTACGATTCATAGCTGCGAGTGGATCGTTCACATCGTTCTTGGATTTGCACATGCGCAAATGAACATGATCCGTGACTTGTGATCCGACCGGTACCCAGAGGTTTGTTCTTCGATTTGCGCATGCACAAATGAACATGATCCGTGATCTGACTCGAAAAGATCATTTGACTGAACGAGATCCGAAGATCCGAATCTGAAAAAAGATCTAAACTTCCCACCACCACTAGTGGTTTGGCACACTAGCAGGTTTTTATGCTATTTGCACAAGATGGCACTGAATAAACACGATGAAAGTATTAAATATGTCCGTTCTTTATGTGACCAGTCGGGTTCGGGGTTTGAACCCGGGGCTCCCGCGTTGAGAAGCACTGCAACAACCCGCTGCGCCAAGAGAACCGGCTCCCTTGGCAGAGCTGTTATTGGGCTTTTTATCTTTGAGGAGTGAGTTTTACTGATCAACTTGCTACCTACTCGAGGACTCACAAGCATCTACTCTGTTACATTTAGTTTTGTTAAAGTAGGCATGTTTATATATATATATATATATATATTTATATTATATATACAGTAGTACTTAAAATAACTGAACAACATTGATGGGCACATTTACTTTGATGTTACATCAAGATAACTGGTATGTGTCACATTTAACCACCATATTATCCCTTCTATCACATTTCCTGCACATCTACACAACATCCTATGTAGACCATCTAGTGCTCTTGAACAATCAGTCAAACCATTCAGCCAATCACATAAGTGCATGAAAGGGAGGTGGGGGCAAAGCAAACCAATAGAAGGACCAATAGAAATGTACTTGTTGGAATTGAGAGATTTAAAGGGAAATTCCACCCTCCAATACTTTTGCACTATTATGTATCATCCATCTGTGATGCTCTAAGCATTCCAGGAGTTATTTTGTAATGTACTGCATTAATTTTGTTGTTGTTGTATCCACTTTCCGTCAACCTACTTTGTCTAATTCTAACTCACTAGTGCAGTGCCCGTTTGGAGCAGGCCAGTTGCTTGTCTCCCGGTATTGCTGCTTGCAGCGCTGTGGGGCTATGCCCGTCTGTGCAGTGCCCGTGAGAAACGGGGCCTGTTCCCAACGGGCTGATTGCGTAGCCTTCGGTATTGCTGCTTACAGCGTTCTCGAAAACCGCTCATCTGATCGACTTCACACTCGACATTACACTACCCACAATCCAACACGGTGTGATGTCAACTTCGTCACTATACAGTTGCCGCTCTGACACAACGCCCCCGATCCAAACAACTTCACACCGATATCTCAAGAACCGCTCATCCAAACAACTTCACAACTTCAACTTCACTCAACACTGCACTTCCTTGAGCCACGAGCAAGACACCCGCCAAGTGTGAAGTCGAGAACCGCTCATCTTCACACTAGACACTACACTACCCACAATCCAGCATGGTGTGACGCCAACTTCGTCACATTCCCTATACGGTCGCCGCTCTGACCCCCC
>CABFOS010075833.1:0-16794 GCA_900660315.1 Diretmoides pauciradiatus | reverse complement strand
CCCTCCCAAGGTTTCTTCCACTTTGTTTTGTGGGAGTTTTTCCTTGTCCTTTGCTGAGGGTCTAAGGTTGGGGGGTGTTGTGTCAAACTTTAGGGCATTGTGAAGCCCTTTGAGACTGTAATGGTGATTAAGGGCTATACAAATAAAATTTGATTTGAATTTGATTTCACCTATGGTCATGAGCTTTGGGTAGTGACCGAAAGAACGAGATCGCGAATACAAGCGGCTGAAATGAGTTTCCTTCACAGGGTGGCCGGGCTCAGCCTTAGAGATAGGGTGAGGAGCTCGGACATCCGGGAGGGACTCAGAGTAGAACCGCTGCTCCTCCAAATCGAGAGGAGCCAGTTGAGGTGGTTCGGGCATCTGGTTAGGATGCCTCCCGGACGCCTCCCTGGGGAGGTGTTTCGGGCATGTCCAACCGGGAGGAGACCTCGGGGTCGACCCAGGACACACTGGAGGGACTACATCTCTCGGCTGGCCTGGGAACACCTTTGACTAACTTTTTGAAATGTGTATGATTGCCTATATAATGGCAAAACAAAACCTTGTGTAAATCTTGTGTCTAGGGAAAATCACTCTAGCCACCTGCTAGTAAATCGGTCTTGGTTAACTTCTGCTTCAGCTCCCTATATCCCCCTTCATCACCAGTTGCAAGTGCAAATTGCATGCTTGAGCTTTAAGGCTACTCCACCCAGGCTGGAACCCGTTACCCTTGTGCCTCAAAGCGCCCTTGATAATTGGAGTGCTCATGTCATCTGATCTGCTCTAGGAATGACATGGTGCCAGATCCCCAGGTCTAGTAAATCACTGTCCCAAGTCGTTACAGTCTTATACGTGCTACAATCATGTTTTGTTTTCAAAATTGTAATTACTGTCACATAATGTTTAAATGATTGTTATGTAATGTAAATTAACGTGATGATGCTGTAAATGCGTTTTAATACGCAGTGTGTTCTTGAGTATAAATAAAGGAGATGATGATTTTGGAGAGTTGGTGTCAGTCACTGAGGGAGTATGTGTTCAAATTTCACCAAGTGTGGGGGATTAAAGGGGCAATACTTTATTTTTTTGGAATATGTTTTTTGGCGCATCGAGAAGATCTGCCATTGTCTGGAGTTGATACGACCACCGGAAGTGGCAGCAATGAACTTCCGGTATTCACTGTATCCGTATCTCTAGAGCGCGAGACTTGGGACTCGAGGTTCATCGTCCCCAAAAACCGTCTCACGGAAATTGGTTCCAAGTCGTTCCGACCTTCTGTTCCAGAGATACACTGGGACTCCCATATAGTCCCATTCAAAGTGTAAAATCTCACAAGTATTAGCGAATTGGGGCAACCTCAATTTGCATGGTCTCACCTATAAATAAATATCATGCAGGCAAAATAATGAGATTTATATATAATAACGTATGCATTTTCATGACAGGAGCAAATAGGCGTTCTTTCTTTTAATTAGGCATCTTTCCACTCATTACTCATAGCTTGTGAATAGCACGCTGGTTATTTTAGTGATATAGCACACACTTTTCCCTGTGCAGACCTTTAGTGACTCCGGGCCTCAGACTTTATTTCATTCCTGTGTAAATCCACCCTGGATCACTCTGTTCTTGCCAGTACTTTTCCTAGTCCTGCTTTACAGCCCCTCTGGCATTAATACTAACAAGGCCTTAGCGCTGGGTTGCATCATGTCTGGTTCATTTACCCACTGACACAGTGAACTGCCAACGGTGATGAAGCTGCTGCACGATCATATTCAACAAGGCATGTACGGTAAAGAATGATAGCTGGCAACAGAAATGAGACGAGGCGGGTGTTCATATGCAGTAAAAGATGTATGGTAAAGAATAATGAATCAGAACAGATACAGATACATGAGTGAGGCTCTGCAGAGACCGCAGGGGAGTCAGGTAATAACCTAGAGAGAACGAACTTCAGGAATGACAAGGGATCTCTCTCGCTCGCACGCACACAGAGCATGACTGTTGGCAATATCTGGTCTCCTGCCAGGAAAAAACCCTTTAAATAATAAAACCTTGACAGACAGAAAAACTGACAGAGGCAGAGCCATTTATGCTCTCTCTCTCTCTCTCTCTCTCTCTCTCTCTCTCTCCCCCCTCACTGGCCAGCGTTTTTCTCCCAAGGACATTGCTCTACCTTTCCCTTCCAAAACACTTATGAGGTGCAGAGAAGACTTCTAAGAATGCGAAGAGGAAGACTTTCTCGATAGGGCATTTTATTTTCATAGACAAAAACATGACACTGCCTTCTCCAGCCTTTTACTTACTGCAAAAAGCGAAATACAAAATTGGACTGATGCTATTTCTCTCCTTGATTATGTGTTTCCGCATCTGAAAGATCAGACAAAATTGCCATATAATCATGTGGAATGGGGAAACCACTCCGCAATGGAAGAAAAAAAGTAATTTCTCTCGCATATTTTTTATCTTAGCTGTCTGAGTTCTGTGTTTGCAAGAGACATCGGTAAAATATCCCTGTGAAAATGTCCCCGTTCTACTGTGTATAGAAAGAGGTTTTCACTTACTGCTAGGCCTTTACTCACTTTTAATTAAAGCAAGTCTCACCAAAGTGTAATGTTCATTTGTAATGTAATGAAATGTTCTTTCCTCTTGTTCTTTCCTCCACAGGGAGGTCAGAGGTCAGGGTCAGCTACAGAGCAGCACCTTGGAGCTGGAAGGCATTTATCCTAATTTAACTTTTTTTTGTACTTTTAATAAAACACGTGTGCAGAGACCAAATCAATGCACAATTTGAATATAACCTTTGTAGGCTATTTCTAATTTACCTGGACTGCAGCAATAAGCTCCTGTGATAGATGCAGCCTCTATTGTTAGTATCCATTCCTTCTCCACCTGGTGTTCATGGCCCTAGTTTGTATAGCGCAAATCATTCTCAATGGATAATTGGCTCATTTGTCCAGAAATCGACTTCACATGGATATTGAAATCCTTAGTCACACATTTGTATTCACTCTTTCTACCTCAACCCTCCATCCATCTCACACACACACACACTCACACACACAAACAAAGAAAAACACATGCTGATACTGATAGTTGATAGTCTTTATCTCCTTGCCAAGCAGTTATCAAGTCAAAGCTGGCCTGAGATTTCAGACCTGTAATGCCAGCTCCCTGCTTGGTGCCTCGCTCTTTATTTCTGCATCACATCACTGTTGTAGTTTGCCCCTTCCACGCTATTTCCCATGGTAACCTACTTGGTAAAGTCCCTTAAATAGATGATCGGAGGCTGCGCTCTCATTTATCAACTCGTGCTAGAGCATTTTCAAAATCCTCTTATTTCAGAATCCTGTTATTACATACAAGACTTTTTTTTATCAAATATGTGTCAGTAACCTGCCTTGGAAAATATATGTTCTAAAACAATAATACTCATCCACAGCCACTCATTAGGACAAATATACCCTCTAATTGACCATATATAATAACAACCTTTCCTTTAAATGCCACAGAAAATGTCACTGATCTCTCACTGTCACACTGAATACTCAGACTATTTTTAGAACCTCAGTGAACAATTGGCATCTGACAAACAAGCAAAGGAATACAACACTGAGGTGGGTGAGAGCTGCAGTAATCTCTGCATCATCTGAATGGAGAATTACAATCAATGGTTTGACCTGAAGACTTGCTGAATGAATAATTAGTGATAAGAGGGACATTGCTGCAATATGCAGAGTGCATGCTGTATGAAATGAACCATTTTGGACCAACCACTTGCCTCCTGTTGGGTTGATGGGTTGGAGAGAGGTGTCCATGGCTTCAATGTATAGCCCTGGTCTCCTGTAGTGATAAATAACCATCATTTAAATACACTAGTGCATGTGCCCATTGGGGGCGTGACCGGTCGGAGCGTGCTATTCAAAATGCGTGCCCGCTTGGAACGGGCTGATTGCTATACGGTTGCAGCTCCGATACAGCACCCCCGATCCAAACAACTTAACACCGATTTCTCGAGAAACACTCATCCAACTACACACTCGACCCTGCACTTCCTTGGGCCATGAGCAATACACCCGCCAAGTGTGAAGTCAATCGGATGAATTGTTCTCGAGATATTCGAAGGACATACATACATATGTACATACATGCGTACAGACAGCGATTCCTTGCTTTTATAGTTATATAGACTAGTGCATGTGCCTGTTGGGGGCGTGGGCATTCAGAACGCACCTTAAGTGAGCCTGGTCAAGTTAGGCTAATCCATTGTCGCTAACTTTGAGGCTAACCCCCTTCACTTTAAAGGGTAACTTCAGGATTTTTCACCCTGGACCCTATTTTCCCATAATTATGTCTAAATGACTTATGAGGAAAATCATTTTTGAATTTGGTCCAGTACTGAGCGAGCTGTTAGCCGCGAAACAGACTGCAATGTAAATGTAATTTAAAAAATCTCCCCATTAGTCACTTAGACACAAAATTATGGGAAAATAGGATCCAGGTTGAAAAATCCCAAAGTTACTCTTTAATCAGCAGGTGGCACGGGAACTTGGCTTGGGTCTTGAGTTGTAGCACTGTACACACACTGCTGCTACATTCACAGCTAATGGCTAACTTCATACTCATAGCACATGCTCTGGTCGCCTCTCTCTAATTTCCGGTGTGATGTCAACTTCTTCACAAAAACCCTATACGGTTTCTGCTCCGACACAGCGCTCGCGGTCCAAACAACTCCACACTGATTTCTGGAGAACCGTGCATCTGAACAACTTCACACTCGACACATGCCCTTCCTTGGGCCATGAGCAATACACCCGCCAACTGTGAAGTCGATCAGACGAATGGTTCCCTTTCATGCAGAGGACATACAGACATACACACACAGAGATTTCTGCCTTTATAGTTAGAATCTTGTGATCCTAGTACATCAAACTACAGCAATCCATCCATCCCTTGCGCTCCTGCCTGGAGGCGAAGGCCCACTGAGCTGTTTGAGACAATGAATGAGTTATTTAGCAATGACACTGAGCGAAGCCAATGCCGAATTTAACTGACACAGTTAAATTCATTGAATGATGGTGTTTTTATTAGAACCGTCATAGGCTCTGTGTGTTTGTTGGTTTGTTACCCAAGTACATTTAGGTTTATGGGTTTATGTGTATTTACATATGCGTACTATATTTACCACTATTTATTTTTTATTTGGTAGGGACATTGCACAATACATTTATTGCACCAGAAATAGCGGGAGAAGCTAACTTTCGTCTGTATTTCATGTTATACAGTGTATAAAGTAACTAAATGAACAAAATACAATATCTAATATGGTCATACAGTTCTAAGTCATACAAAGTAAGATAATCATAATTATATTCTACAGTGGAGAAAGTTGGTGGCAGAAGTGCAAAAGAACAACAACAACAAAAAGAACAAAAAGAACAAAATGGACCCTGGAAAACAAAATCTACTGAGTAGCCACTCAGTTACAAATTGGTGCACTCTGAAAATGTTCTGTGTGCAATGCAGAATGAGCCAACCCCTCCATCAGAGGTAGAGGAGCTATTTTACACACACCGCAATCAATGCCTCATTGTTGCTTTTCATATGATTGAGCTGTAGTCCGAAATTGCCTACACCCTGAATTTCCACACCCATAAAATGACTCAATTACCCATTTTAAGTTACGGTAGTATGCTTAAAGGTGCCGTGTGTAGAATTTAGTGGCATCTAGCAGTGAGGTTGCAACTGAATAACCTTCCCTCTGCTGGACAATCCTAGCGCTTGAATGCTACGCTGGGCGGGTATTGCCAAGAAAAGTAGTGGGATCCATAATAACGTGAATGCGGACTACCCAAAAGCAGTATGTGGGACATCTCCGATCGTCTGGTATCTGGTAAGACTATATTATGTGCAATGTCAAAATTGTTTATGAATGGTACTTGTCTTTATAACTATTAAATAAAAAAATATAAAAAATATAATAATTTTCATATTAATTATGAAAAAGCTTTATTCATTTGATTGCCTGTTCCTGTCTTTCTTGATGGTGTTTCATTAGGTGGATGGTGTCATTTCAGAGCAGTGCTTGTATTCACGCACATCCTTAAGCATACACATTAAAAAAGATAAATCCCACTCTGCTTAGAGATGCGCACATGGTTTACATGCATATTTGCATGTATCCCGGGGCCTTTTTGTGTGCCAGGTAAGCTGCTCAGTAAGCTCAGCTCAGCTTCTGGACTGCCTTTCCCTGTGAAACACATCATATATGTTATCGAAAGAAAGAGACAGGGTGGGTCTGAATACAAAGGCACCAAAGAGAAATTCACGGGCAATATCTGTGTTTTTGCTGACTCCTACAGTTTGTATCAATTCTAATTATCTTTTATCTCTGGTTTGAGTACTTACTGTTAGCTGGCTCATTTACAGTTCACATAAAGCTTTAAAGTATAAACCCTGGAACCCATTTTAAAAATGAAATTGGATAGAATTGAATATTCATGCCCGCACAGTGTGAACATTTGAGTAGAGGTACATTTACTCTGGAATTATGAATCATTCTGCGTCAGTTGATTCACTGTCTAAACATTGTTAGGAAATGGAGGTTATTTCACCACAATGTCCTTTATGGTTGAGCTGATATGAGATGACGAAATTTCATACTGGGGTTTATGATAATGACCATACCATTCACGTGGCTGTCTGTAACTTGCTGAAAAGGAGCATGCAGAAAACATTCCCTGCATAAATAAAGTTATCTAAATATCAATCTCAGAACCCCGAGAATCGGTCTGATGACCGTCTGTCCCTCTAGGATCAACGCCCACTGTGTCTGGGTTATCCAGTCTAACCAGCGGATCTGAAGAACGACTTCCTCTTCTGGCGGCCAATCATTTTGTTTTGCAAACTAACACATCGCGTTTGTCAAGCAAATACATTAAACAAAGCAATCGCACTGAAAAATGACCGCCGGATACCCGGTCCCTGGAAGAGGAAGTCGGTAACCGTGAGTCATATTACATATTATTGCTTTGTTTAACGTATTTACTTGACAGACGCGATGCGTTAGCTTACTCGCCGACAGGATATGGCAAAAGTTTGATATAAAAAATGACCATAAAAACTAAAAACTAAATGATCGGTGGCCGGAAGAGGAAGTCGTTCTTTGGATCTGCTGGCTGGACCGGATAACCCAGACACAGTGGGCGTTGATCCCAGAGTCAACTATCGTTATCGATAATAGACTCTGGGTTCCGAGATTGTCTAAATATGAAAATAGCATCTTTGTCTTATCAACATGGTTGGACTTTGTACCAGTGATCAACAGAAAATCAGTTGGTAATATTACAGTAGTAGATAAGGGCTTTGTGCTCGGTGTGCCCTATCCAGCCACTACTGCTGATATGAGGTTGTATTTGCTGGTAAGATGAAAGGAATCATTTTGCTTTGCAGCTGCTCCTGGGCCACTCCAGTCTCCTGCCTTCTCCTTTTTTCATCACATATTCTTAGTTATTTTGCAAAGCAAATGGAGCCAGCCAAGTGATCGATGCACTCTTACGCTACTTTCTATTCACAACATCTGCTGCTGGATGCCGGGGCCTTTGGTAGGTCATTTGGCTTGAAAAGATATTCAGCGTCTGCATTGCTGCTATAGCCCGCCAGAAGAACCTCAACACGCCATAGTTATCGCTGGAGCTGAATAATCGTGTGGATGTATTTACACCAGGACAGTGTGAAGGCTTTGTCAGTAGCCTTTGAGCTCATTTACATTTCAGTGCAGTCACCCTTCTGATGAAAACAAACACAGCCTCAAGGTGCTGTTGATAAAAACCGGATTCACCAAACAAGGTCAGAGAAGAAAACAGAAACAATAGTCCTGAAAAGGGAGATCAGTATTCATGCACTCTACGGTTTATCCTTGAAACGCACATCTACAAACAACACCTTTCATAATCCTATTTGTTTCTATTCCAGGGAAACTCAGACTTAAACTTCATTGTTTCGGGGCGAAGCTCATTCAGCGAGCCTCCTGTTCCCGTAGGCCGTGGAAAGATTACAGAGCACCGGGACTCAACTGGGGCTGGAAACCAGATCTCAATACCCACAGCAATGGAAGGTATAAACCTACTAACAGCTGCTTGAATGGCTTCTCAAGCAAAAACACTGTGAAGCAGCAACTTCAACTGTTTGAGTCCATTTACAGTTCATCTCTGTATGATCTGTTCATTGATGCACATTGTCCCTCTCAAATAAACGAAAAAAAAAATAATTAAATTAAATCCGATATAAAATGAGCGGTTTTCAGTATTAGCTGCTTGTTTGATTTGAACCTTTTACTCTCCTCCAGGGACACTTAATGGCGATGATGTGAGGGCTTTGGCTCTTACCAGCTTTCCCTGCATTTTGCTGGTATTAATTGCATATTTGAGTGCCTGCCCTAAGCATTAATACTGTATCAGGTGTATGTCAAGTGAGGTGAGGCTCATAACAGCCATTTAGTACAGTAAGACAATATCCTCACAATTATTGCATGGATCCGGACTCTGCAGTCACCGGAACATTTCGTGGGCGAATTTTTCGCAATTTGAATTGATTAATTATCTAATTGAAGAAGTAGGGGGGGAAACTGTATCTCATTCAATATAAAAATAGAATTTAATTTCACGTCCTTAATTAGAAGAGTCTAACCTGTGAGTTGCTGGAAAGCGTCAGCGCCACAGTAGTTATTAGATGGAGGACAAACAGATTCAGACTCAAAAATGAATCTTCATCCCACACATCACACACATAATTAACACCCAGAATAATAGCTGGCGCTGTGGCATTTCCAATCAGAGACAGAGAGAGCAGATTATGATTAGAGATAATGATGTAGATAATCTTAATGAACATACTACATGGATTTAGTGGCGAATGTGGCTTCTGCATTAACATTCACTGCTTCTCTCATTGCAGTCATACCTGCTAATGTGTGATTTGTCATTAGTAGCCTCCCCTGGTGCAGAGAGACAGGTAGATACACAAACACACCCACACATCCAGGCAGATAGACAAATACTGTGTGCTGAGCAGTAGGAGGCTGATGGGGGTTTGACATGAATCCCTAGAGGCCATTGGTCCCACTGAACTCTGCTCATTTGTCACCTGCAGCCTGGTTAGCCCAGAATGAGCTGAGGGGACAGTGAGGAGGATCCCGGCCCACAGAGAGGTGGCTGCTGCTGGGAGACGTCCCACCTACAGCTCACAGTCTTCTCCAGTCTTCTCTGTGGAGGAGGATCAGAAAGAAGAAATGAAGCTAAATTGATGAAGCAAAGCAGACAGAGAGCTGTGGGCCGTAATACTAAGAGGAGGAATAAATGTTTCTTTTTTCTCTTTTTGGTGGTCATCAGTATTAAAGTGGTCTCTCTCTTGAAATGCTTCCTGAAATCTTTAAAACTTCTCGATAGCTGGGATGATCATTTCATATATGAACAAATATATTGCATGACTCAGTCTGCATTGTCGTACTCCACACTGGAATGGCACCGTAGGATTTTTCCCAGGAAAGATACATGACACCGGGTGTGTAGAACCGCAGATGTAAAAGCTTTTATGAACTGCATTTATCTGAAAAGGTTACGGATTATTACATTAAAGCTTTGCACGTTGGTGGAGGTGGAGAAGTGGATTAGCTGAGTCCATCTTTCTCTGGACAGAGCACATTTGCTGCTGTTTAGGGGACAGTTTGGATTCATCACATCCTGCCAGTGACTGTACCCGACACCAGAAATCAGTTTAATTCATTTAAACAGGACAAGTCAACGGTGGTGTCAATTAGTGGAGATGGGACGCTCCTCTCTGTTGCAGCACAATTATGTGATAAGACACTTAAAAATCTTACCTAGTCCAGCTTTGAAGAGTTTTAAAAAAAATGTACAGTAGCTTATTGTGCAGACGTCTTTCAAAAATAATGAAATGAAAAGTTTCTAAATAAAAAAAGCAGTAATGTAAAAAATAAACATCTAAGACCACATGTATATTAAATCTAAGATGTCTAACTTTTGCACAGTTCTGCATATTGAATTTAAACTGACAAAGCTGGGAAAAAAATCTATTTGAAAACAGCTTGTCAGCCTCCGAACTGGAAACATCACTTTGAAGATAAGGAAAGGAAACATTCCTTAGATTCTTTTTTAGATGTTTTTTTCTTTCTTCAAATGTTGTCAGCGAGATATTCACGACTGTATCTCACATCATTTTTTGCAAAGTCTTGAGTGGGTGTCTGGCATGTTCCTCAAGTTGAATCAACAAGTATAGATGTAGTCTATAGTCTATATAAACTTTTCCAGCTATGAGAAGAAATGAGACATTGAGTTGATCTCAGACTGAGACCTTGACATGTCATACAGGGCGCTGAACTCCACTTCCACCTACAGACTCCTATCGACTTTCATTGCGGTCCCATTTCTGTTGAAAGAAACGATGGTTGGTCTCTCTATTCCAAAGTGATGGATGGGTCACTGTACACTCAAGGTCCATTGAGTATAGAGCAGTGTTTACTTGCTTTTTGAACCTGTGCACAATGCTGGGTTGTCAGAGGCCGTCAGCTGTACCGCAGGGAGCAGGAGACGGGATCGATGAGAAGCAGGAAATGGCTTGTGCTGAATTGAAACGGACGGAACATTTCTGCTGCGATTATAGTTGTGTTCAGTTACCCTTAGCATGATCGCTGAAGAGGCCAGTCGGTATGTCATTTGTGTGAGGGGAAGCGTGAGAACATTTCCCACACACAGATCAAACTTGAAGCAGCAAATCTAGAGACGCTTAGATTTAACCTCAGAACAGGAGAATGTCTTTCAACGTGGCACAAATTCTCAAGTTTGACTATAAATCTGTCCCTAGAAAACCCATACAGGCTGGTAGCTGAAAAGGTTCAAGAGTCTGACAGTGTTTGACTGACTGAATCTGAATCTCACAAGTGTTTCACTTAGCTGGCATTGATTTTTCTTTTGTAGTGAGTGGGAAAGGAGAATGCATGTACTGTGGTGCTTTGTGATGGGCGAGGCTGAGGTGAAGCTCTTGAGGAGTTGCAGTGTGTTGTGGAGCGTGATATTAGGGCTGGCGCTTCGCAGCAAGAGGCCCCCGAGCCATAACGACCTCCGAGCATCGCCGGCCCATCGGCCGTGACGGACAGGGCCTCTTAGCTGGAACAAAACGTGGCTAAAGTAGAGAAGGATCGCTTCAGTCTGGGGGTTTCACCTGTCTGACATGTCTGACCAGTCTGGCAGAGAGTCAGAACGGGTCATATGAGACAAATACCATATCCAGTTTTAGAGACTAATAGTCGAGGTGCTGCCAGAGTATTTAGTACACTGTAGTTAGTCTAAATGCTGGAGTACTACTGCAGTAGTTTCAGTGCCTAGACCTAGAAAAGGAAGTGAATTCTGTGCATTAGTCATTTCTAATGACATATTTCCCACTCCTTGTTAATAAAATTACTTCATTCCCACTCCATTTCTCTCTCTCTCTCCTTCTATCTCTCTATTTTCCTCCATACAGCTTCTGTCACAGCTGATATCTGGTTGGTCTTAAGGCTACTGCTGACAGGAAGAGGGCTGATCAGCAAACTACTACACTGAGCTACTGACAGAGAGAGAGAGAGAGAGAGAGAGAGAGAGAGGCTGATATAAATATATATGCCTGAAGTGGAACTACAACTTTCTTTTCAAAACATTCCAAAAATGAGTTTCAAATGTACTATAAGTAAGTGCAGGCCTTATGAATGCCCCCGTTCCACAAGAGGGGACGATATTTAGATCATAGAACTTTCTTGCTGTTCTCCGGCAGTTTTGTGTAGCGCATCTGGCCAGGTCGAAGCCCAAATCTTCACTTTTACCGACGGGAACATGGTGTTTTATGTTTCATGTATCGCATGACAGATGAAACAAATTTTATGATGAAACACCGCACAACAGCCCCCGTGTAGAAGGACAAAGAGCTTTTTATACCTTGACACTGAGCTCCCGCCTGTCAAATCCTTTTTGTTTCTTCTTGTCATATTCCTCTCCGGTCGTGTCACAGGAAGCCGCCGAGCTGCTCAGGCTCAATCAACACTGACACTAATGCACAGTTCTGCTGAACGTAAAGCACACCGCCAGATTATGCACCTACTTTTCCACAAATACTTCCCCATAGCCACAAAATGTCAAGCTACCATTTGGTAATTTAGCTCCATTATGTGCAGTCTGTTCATCCCAGTGTAGCCCTGTCTCCAAACTAGGCATTATGGAGGAGAGAATTACTCTGCTGTAATGAGACCTCTCTCAATAATAAGAAATCTGCATGTTTATTCACTAGTGCCTGCTGCTGAAATTGTCCTGGAGCAAATCTAGATTGTGCAGGAAGTGAGTTAATGATTCCTCAAACTAGCTCAGGGCCAAGAGGTTCTGATATTGAATTTTACCTTTTTCTCTTTTTCTTTTCATTGACTTTTTTCTGTCTATTCTTTTTCTCTTTTCTCCTATCTTCTATCTCTCCATCTATCTCCCAATAGTTATTAAGGAGAATATGTAACATCACCAGTAAGCAAATAAAGATATAAACGATTTATACTTGTTGGTAAAATGGTCAAAATGTGTTTATAATTGTGAATTACAAATTGCAATTTTAGGTTTTACATGTTGTACTGGTACTCCCATGCACATTCATTTTCTGTTTTAGCATATTTATTGTATACCATATCTAGAGGAAAATGTCGGAAGGGATGGGAGAGAGTGAAGGAATGACATGACAAAGGTCATGAACAAGATCAAGCACATGGTAAATGTCTTGTCTGCTTATGCTTGAAGCACCCTACATCATGAATGAATGATCAATGAAGGCTGGAGACCAGAGCTGTTCTTTATCTTGATTGACATAATGAATCATTAGCTCACTGCATCCTCTGAATCAGGCTGATGACTGATTGACTCTGTAATGACTTTCTCAGTAAAACAAAGCAGTGGATTTTGAGGTATTTGTTCCCATAGCTGGGCTGGATTCAGACTTTACACTGATTCTGGATCAGACATTACGCTGATTCCAGGCACGCACCAATGATGTGTCAGATGTAACCCATGTGAACCCATAGAGGCCTGCATGGATTATGAACAACCTTGTATATGTAGTATTGAGGACATTAGAAGGTACAGTAATGTTTTTGCAATACTTTCAAGACCACAGCTCCTGCTTGAGGAACCAAACATCCATCTGAACTGTATCAATAGGTCTTATTATCATTTTCCCCCAAACACCATAATAAAGCAGTTCATACCTCGGGTTGGATTTTCTCTTGTCCCACAACACAGATATGAAACTCACTGCTCACGTCCATCCTCCACAAGCAGCAGCACCACAACCTAAACAAAATAACATTTTGAGGTGAAACCTGTCACTGCAGTAGATTTGTAGTGCATTGCCTTCACCACTTGGCCACAATTACCTTTCCACTGCACTTGTCTTTCCATGTGCTCAATACAAGCTAGTTTTTTCAAAATATTCATTAAAAAAAGCAACCTCTGTTTGTTTGTTTTTAAAAATTCATTCAAAAGTGCCTCTGAGTGGGATTTGAACACAGCTTTACAAGGACTGCAACAGTGTTGGCACAAGAGGCACTCGGTGATTTCTGTAAAGACAAGACTCATTCTACGGAAATGATTCCTGCTTTGGGTGTGAGACGTCACGGATTCAAATCCCAGATGAGCCCTTAAACTGAAGTCTGGCTTCATTGTTACTGAAACAACTAACAATAAGAGCGTTGGCAATTTGAGCCTACATAGACAGTCTTTCACTGCCCACGCACATCTATTTGTCCTTTACCTTTATAAACAGCTCTACCTGTCCCTACTGAATCACAGGAAAGATTTCTCTTCTATCACCTTGTATTTTGTGCAAGAGTTGCAGGAGTGGAAGTGCTTAGGAGAAAAGTATGATAGCTGAGACAAGCATCAGGGATGAGGATGCTACGTGAAAACATGCATGGAACTGAGCTCAACTCAACTGCTTAGTATGCTGCTATGTTCTTCATTACCCGACCATTGCTCACTTAGAGATAAGAGACCAGCTGACTGCCTACAAAGTAACAGCCACGATATCAAATCCTTTATTACAGGAAGAATAACGTTGGCTGGGAACCAACTGCTCAGCAAGGTGCTATGCTCACCAATATAATGCCATCGCTTGATGAATGAGAGGAATCTAACTAACTCCAAAATCTAATGTTGTTATCTCTGCTCCAGTAGCTGGAACATGATCACTGGAGCAGAGATAACCAAGTTAGATTTTGGACTCAGTCTTGCATAGGAGCAAGCCACCGTGCTTCGATGTTTTCCCCGAGAGATGCAGCATGAAGAAACACATTAGCAGACGGTTCAAGGGAATAGTTAGATGCATTGAACCTGCACAGGAAGACCCAGGTAGTTTGTAGTATATGAGTATGGTATATGTGTGTGATACAAGCATGGGGTTAGGTATGTTTTAATTCATGGCAAAACTGCTTGATTTCACCTCTGACCCTCAGCATCCACAGAAGGACATGCAGGTGCTTGTTGGTTTGAGGGAATTATCCCGAGTTCAAATCCTGCACAAGCCTACATTGGAGGGCTGTGATAATAATCCACTTTAGATCAAACTATTTTCAAAGGGATATCTGCAGTAAATCCATCTTAATCAGCGCCTCGTTATTACCTCTGCCCAAGGAAGAAGTCCGGGGGAGTGAGAGGTATTGTTTTCGGTCCAGTCCATTTGTTCGTCCGTTCGTTTGTTTGTGTACAACATTACGCAAAAACTACCAGACCGATTTTCATGAAACCCGGTGGAAGGGTGTAGTATCGGTCAACGACGACCCCATTAAATTTTGGGGCGGATCTGAATCATGGAGCGCCGCGTAGGGCGCCACGTATACAGGTGAGGTGTAATTGCTTAACGCATCATCCGGTTTTCATGATACCTGGTGGAAGGGTGTAGCACGGGCCAAGGAAGAACCCATTACATTTCGGAGAGGATCTGAGTCACAGGGCACCGTGTAGGGCACCACATACACAGGAAGTGAGGTCTAATTGCTTAACGCATCATCCCTTTGACATTCCACTTAATATGCATGCCACCGAAGGGTCAATGGGCACAATGTAGCCACATGGCCCCTTTCTAGTTAACATTTTGATCAGATCAACCAGTCCAGTCTAAGAACCTACTATAAACCCTGTAGTATAATTGCTGTAGACCAATTACAGTATTATGAAAATGTAAATTCTTTGATTGGTTCAGGTATGACTGAGAGGTGGAGCTAACACCTGCAGGACAGGCGAGACTTGAGGACTTGATTGGGAACCAGTCTTACATAGACCATGACTTGCATGGAAACATTCTCCATCAGATCAAACCTTCAACATCTTTCATGATCAGCTTTGTATTTCACATTGATCCTTCACTAGTAAACCACAACCTGAGTCTCTGGTCTTTGGACATTGTGGACATCACTCAGGGTCGCGGTTGGCAGACAGGTCGTCCTCCACACCTGTCACACATGATATATGCTCATTTAACAAAGCATATCAATTCAATGTGAACCAATCAGAGCTCTGTCACTCAGGTCACCTTTTTAATTGAGACATCAACTGATAGCAGAGTCTTGTCTGGTCTGGGATCAGATTTATGCAAAGATCTATGGATCAGTTTGTCCTTATAGGTAAACGTGGGACAGATGAACATCCAGTATTCTGTTGGTGATACAGAATTGTTGAAATAGTTTCATGCAGCCCAACAATTCATCTCTTGTACTTGTTCGTTTCCTGATGGGATTTACTTATGTTTAAATGAGAAACTTCTGTTTCTCAGGAAACATTGTGGAGAAATTCTGATAATGAATTATTTCTGGTTGCATGTGGGTACCTGGGTCAGGCTTGTCTCTTGGTAAATGGTGACATCTCTTTGACTTGTTCCTGATAGAACTACACACCTGTTAATCATCAAATATCATCAAAAATCATCAAATTTATATTTACCCATTGGCTCTTAGGGAACATGCATATTAAGTAGAATGTCAAAGGGATGATGTGTTAAGTAATTAGACCTCACTTCCTGTGTACGTGGCGTCCTGTGTTTCGGATCATCTCCAAAATGTAATGGGCTCTTCCTTGGCCCGTGCTACACCCCTCCACCAGGTATCATGAAAATCAGATGATCCGTTAAGCAATTAGATCTCACTTCCTGTTCATGGGGCGCCCTACCCAGCGCCCCGTGAACAGGATCGTCGTTGGCCGATGCTACACCCTTCCACCAGGTTTCATGAAAATCGGTCTGGTAGTTTTTGCGTAATCTTGTACACGGACGGTCGGACGGACGAACGGACGGGACCGAAAACATTACCTCTCGCCCCGGACTTCATGCTTGGGCGGAGGTCATTAACATTTCTATAAAATAAAACCAACAATGTTAATAAATCAGCTTCAAATACATTTCTAAGTGTCTACAATACACAAAACCACTATTGACAATGTTAACATTGCAACAGCGCCCTCTAGAGGGACAAAGGAAAAGCTCACAGAACCAACACTACCATGATATCTTCAAGAAAATCCATGTATATTCCAGCAAATCAGTACAATAAAAACAACCAATACACATTCTAGTAATCCAATCTTTCTGTCTGTGAATAGATATTCTGGTAAGCAAATGTATATACCAGCAAACCAATACAGATGCTATAAAACCAATGTAAACCTTTATAAACCATTTAATATGCTGTTCAACCAAAATGTTTTATATTCAATGTACATGTCAATCAACCACATAGGTTAC
>CABFOS010075831.1:3480-20389 GCA_900660315.1 Diretmoides pauciradiatus | reverse complement strand
CGTTTAGGAAATTATGGAATGAAACCTTGAATATATGGAATGAAATCAATATATTCAAGTTTCATTCCATATATTCAAGGTTTCATTCCATATATATAATTTCAGAGAGAGAGAGAGAGAGAGAGAGAGGACATGTATATATTTGCAGCCTTGAGGTTTAATATCTATGTATTCTTGGATGAGATATTTTAATTTAATGACCTACAGGTTTTATGTTCTGACCGTTTGAATGTATTGTGTATGTCTTACCATAGTGTAATCAGTTGCTCCATGCTCGGCCTCTCGGGCTGCTTAAGAATCGCGTATAGCCTATTAGTCCGACTACCTACATCTGGCTCGAATTAACCTCATTGCGTGAACTGGGATTGGCATGTTTGGAACCGGTTTAGCCCCGTCTGATTTGTTTGGTATAAGTCAAGTGAGGATTTACACTTTGAGCCCCACTTTTTTGAGCTCGCTTTATGGAATAGGGCCCTGGTATAGACCAGGTATTGACATGTTTACACCTGGTGTTAACATGTTTAGATACACACACACACACACACACACACACACATTTGATGAATGATTTCAACTAATTATACATTGTTCATTGGGGGGGGGGCACTTTTAAACAGCAACAGCTTGAGTGGGGGAAAAAGAACGTGGCAGCAGGTGAATTCATGTTACACGAGCAATATTGGCTTTATTTCCAGTGGTGGAATGTAACTAAGTACATTTACTCAAGTACTGTACTTAAGTACAATTTAGAGGTACTTGTACTTTACTTGAGTATTTCCATTTCATGCTACTTTATCCTTCTATTCCACTACATGTCAGAGGGAAATATTTAACTTTTTACTCCACTACATTTATTTGACAGCTTTAGTTACTAGTTACTTTATAAATCAACTAATAAATGATGATATATTTTATAGGTTAAACTACCAGCAGTATATAAAGTAATTAAAATTAGCTCCACCTTTACCAGCTGCAACATTAAAGTGATGAACACATTAATGCATCAATAATTATAGTCCAATCACATGATATATATGATTCTGAAATGGGCCATTCTGCATTATGACTTTTACTTTTGCTACTTTAAGTATATTCTGATGCTAATACTTTTGTACTTTGACTTAAATAAGATTTTGAATGCAGGACTTTTACTTGTAACAAAGTATTTTTACACTGTAGTATTGCTACTTTTACTTAAGTCAAAGATCTGAATACTTCTTCCACCACTGGCTGCCTCCTCCTTCATGATAGTGCCTGTTAGTGAGGGGACGGAGCTGTTTTCATTGATGTATAAATATCATTAAATAATTCCTAGATAAGGTGGCATGGTGGCTCAGGTTAGTACTGTCGCCTCACAGCAAGAAGGGTCCAGGGTTAGACAGGTGGATTGGAGACTCTAGATGTAGATGTGAGTGTGAGTGAATGTCTATCTGTGTTAGACCAGTGATGGATTGGCGACGTGTCCATGGAGTTTCCACACCTCCCACCCAACATATGCTGGGAAAAGCTCCAGCACCCTATAGAAAATGAAGGAATGAATAATAACGTTATTATTCCCAGGTTTTGCTATTGGGAGATGGAACCTGCTGTTCTATATGAAAATAAAATATGTCAGCGTTTGATATGGTCAAGTGGTGTCATTGTTGAGCATCATTTAAGATGTCATGTCATTACTGACTGGCAGTTTTGACACTGAGGGGTTTTAGTATGTGACATTTGACATGTAGACGATAAATGTCATGTTAGTGTTTACATGCTGTCATCTAGTGTCAGTAATCAGATATGGTCCAATACACAAGTATCATATATCCTAATTAGATTTACAAACAGAGTGGTGGCTTTCAATGGTGGATTGGGTGTCTCCTTCAAAAATCCCCCCAAAAGTTTTAGATTACTAGCCTCTCAAATATTCATGACTCTCAAGGCAACATTTGCTGCCCTTTCATTGCAGCCACTGAAGTGGTCGGTTGTATGCTCATTTTATGCTAAAATTGTTGGTGTAAGTTAATCTCACACAAAATGTAAACGCCAATCATAATATATTCAGTGAAATAATAATTATATAGTGATCTTCTGAACATTACTGTTTAAATCATCACAAAAGCCGTTGCATTTGTCTATGGTGCAGGTGCAGAGTATGTGTTCTAAAGCTACAGAATAACGTCATAGTCAGTAATTTCATAGTCTTTAATATGAATTTGTATACAATATTGTTGTGTTGTACATGTTTTATTAACTATTTGATGTTTTACTCTGTAATGTTGATTTTCAAACAGTCAAAGGGTTTTGTCAAAGCCTTCTTGAGTGCATAAATAATAATATATGTAGGCCTACAACCCAGTTTATATTTCTATTGCTACCATTTAAAAATTATGGTTTGTCTTAAGTATTGTTTAGTTATTGTCTCATATAACTTTGTAACTTTACTTTACTCTTCTTCTTTGGCATTCTATGTAAATAATACATATATTCTGTTTCCATATTATCATATTTTAAATGTGGTACAGTCTCCCTGTGAGCATCCGCCTAGATTCCTCCTCTTTAATATGTTTGTTTTATTTCAAAGATGTGTTTTATTGCTTTTAATTTATTCAATGAATCTGATTCGATTCTAAACAGATTTTAAAAAATCGACCTACAATCCTCACGCGCGTTTTCTCCCCTTCATTCTGCCGCGCAAAGTACGCACGCAGCTCAGTTTACTTCCGCAATGCGACGCACGAGCTTACGAGGTGCACGTGAAGGTAACGCGTGACGTCACCTCTCCTCACCGGACGGCTCTCAGCGCTGCCATCCAAACCGACAGCTCCGGAGGGGAGAAGAAAGTGGAGCAGGAGTAGTAGAGCCGCCGCTCCGTATGAGGGAGTTAAAACCCACAACTTACTTCCCTATTCCCACATTTGACTGTTTGAAGGATTCACGCCGTAAGTGACCCCCGCTTTTTGTCTTGTAGGTTAACTTTTGCACTTGCTTCCAGCGAATAGCCAGACTCAGACTACAGCAACAGCTATACGAGTTATAGTTTGTATTGTCGTTTACAGTGCAGCAAAAGACGTCTAACCTGCGATGGAGAGAGAGCAGTTGCTGTCGCCGTCTGTGTGTGTTAACTGTGCTTTTATTTTCTTAAACATAAGCCGTGGTATAGTGTGACTGCATGCTGCCAGACCGCTACAGTAGCCATGATAGCTTATTTATAAGGGGCTTAGTGTGGTACTGTTAGAGAGTGCATACTCTTTCACAGGAACTGATAGATAAATGTATAAATTAGCCTAATTATGAGTTTGTCATGAGTTGATTTTATATATGAATGACATATGATTGCATCTCACCTAATGAATCATTTACCCTAATCAAAAATCACAATACTATTCCTATAATATTCCCATAGGGACTTATACTGTGTCTCAAAAGTGAGTTTATGGTATTTTCATATTGAATGTGGTAACACTACAATATTCCTGTCCGTCTATTTGTATAGTATTCTTCTAAATGAATTATAGGATTACTATGTTTTTCCCCATAAGGTTTATTTTGATGTTATTTTTCAGTCAACTGCCTCATCTCCTCTCTTTCCCTCACCTTATCATTTCTGACTTGTTGTCACTCTTCTAAGGGGGGGGGTTCTACATATTCATTTTAAACCAAAAGTCTTGTTTTGTCTCTGAGCTTTTGTGAAATGCTTTTGTGTGTATATTTTTTTGTTGAAGTGTTTGTCCACTTCTCTCTATCCTGTTGGCCTACAGCATAGGTCTATATCCCAATGCATTTTCCATATCCTTTAGCCTGGGAGAGAACAGGAAACAAGAGGCAGGAAACAAGAGACGTGCGTGTGTATGTGTGTGTGTGCGCACACATGTGCATGCACGCACTGCTTAAAGTCTGAACCTATGTCCACTGTGTTTGTGTGTCTATGTTTATGTCTCTTTTTCTCTGTGTTGCTGATTTGTGCCGTCTGGCTACTGATTATCACTTTTATTTGTTAGATCTCACTTAAACAGTCCTGACAACTGTCTCACCTCTTCTTCTGGAGTAAGGTCAAACACTAAGAGGATTTAAGGCAGAGTCGAAGTTACCCATATAGGATTGGTCTTTATTGTAATGCCTTTGGTGGAGTTGGATTCTCCAACTCCCTTGTTTCCAACTCCCTTAGTCAAGTGATGTACCAGAGATTATTATTTAGAGGTATGCTTTGAACGTAACAACTCCAAAGGCATGAGAATCCCAAAGCACTTGGTTCACTTGGCACTTGGTGTCTTTTACTGTGATGGTAGACATGCAATGCATAGAAGAACAGTGTTTGAAATGTGTTTTTATACAGCGAATAAGAATTGACAGCATGCTCTTGGTGTTTCCTAACACGCATGCAGTCTTTACATACACAGATTGTTTCTATAATAGCTAGATGCTTGTAGTCTGAGTTGCTTTTGAGTTGAAAGTGTTTCCTGTTGACGTCATTAAATGTAGGGAACTGCGGGAATGTTTTGCCATAATTAGTTATCCTACAAAGAAAATCTTCAGTATCTCTTCAGCCTTGATCTCACAGTGGAGAATGAAGATCACAGACATGTAGGACTGGTTAAGTAACCTTGCAGAAATGATTCATCCTACTACTGTGTTTTATGAACTCCAATTTTTTTTTTACATTACCAAAAGAACTTATATTATACTGTTTGGTCGATTTTATTCCACTCAACAGTCTAATTACAAGGCAAGATGGCTGTAAGTGCCACTTGGGACTCTCTAACCTGCTGATCAAGTCGTATCAGTGTGTGTAACATCAGGTTTGAGTATTGACCTCAAATGACTGTAGCTTACAGCCTATCAGCTTGGGTAGCCCTGTAACTGCCCAATGCCATGTAGCCCTCTCAATTAATTCTTTGAGGGCCTTTTGTTCTAGTTTTGGCCTTGATAGAGGCTCAGTCCTTTGATGTTCAAATGATCTTCCTGCTCGGAACAGGAGGATTATTATACTGGTGTAGCAATAGATGGGCCATATAACAATAAATTGAGGTAACGTGTCATTTTTACACCTAACATCCGCTTTCATATGATTCATTCTAAAGAAGAAGTTAATAATATTTAAGCCCTGATTTGCATTTCTTCATGAATGGCGATGCAGCTAGATGTATATCCAGTCCACTTGTTAATTGTCAGCATAATCCATTTGTTATATAGTGTACAGTATGAAGTAAGATCACACTTCTAACTGATTATCAGTGAGCCCTTTGTCTTATTGTCTTATGTAGAGTTCAATCAGAGAGATCCGCACAGTAAATAGCTCCCGTTAAAGGATTTTTATTTTCTGCTGGGACGTTTCGAGTACAGGGCTCTTCCTCAGACTTCTGATATGAACAGAGACTACAGAGATTAACAGCTACATGGTATTCTCTTGATCCAGCACCCATCCTATTGGGAATTTGGGATGTGCGTGTCTTTTTTATTGTTTCAAGATGTCTTATCAGCCACAACCACACACTTTCCTCTTAGATTCACTTATATTGCATGAGAGCAATCATACCTGTCTCATCCATTTGTAACATGTTCTCTTTTCCAATTAGATATATTCTAGAATATAAAGTGCATTAGGCTATCCCAGACGATAGCTTTCCATCTATATCTGATCCATCTGTATCTGTATGGAGGACAGAATCAACCAATAATTAGAAATAAATAATAAATGAATAAATAAATACATGAATAAATACAAAATAAATAAATGTATAATAATAAAAAATAAGTTAGCATAATTCAATGCGTAAAACAATGTGCAATCACAAAAAAATAAATAGTATATTTCCTTATTAATTTATTTCACTACTCAATTTCAGTATTTATTTTCTTCTGTATTCCCTGCTCCGTAATATGCTAATAAGGTGTTTCAGTGGGTGTAGTGTCTGACATTCAGGTTTAGCAATCAAACTAACTAACTGCCTAATAAGTAAAGTTCAGTTGCGCTGGAAATTGGATGCAAGAGGCATCCAATGAGACACAGCTGTGTAGAAACTGCTTCCAAATTCCCAGGAAGTAAGGGGTCTACCTCTGTGTCGGTAACAGCAAACAGCAGACTGTTATTGATTAACGTCTCTGCAGGGGAAATCAGGTAATCAGGGGAAGCATCATTGTCCTCTGCAGTGGCAGCCAAATCTCTTAATTCTTTGGATGTAATCAATCACAACAGAAATGTTGGCAGTTGCCACCTTGTAGCCGCCTAATTGTGAAATGTTGACGATGGGATGAGACGTGATGTTTGTACCAGACAAAGTGGTTTTGTTGTCAGCCATTAAAACCATACGTCTGGAGTGAGGTCTACAGTATATCTCCATTTTAATGGATTTACGGTCTGAGCCGAGTGTTATAAAATACTATACAAGGGAGTGATGGCCTGAAAATTGGAGTAGCATGTTAATATTGAGAAAGGCATACAGTAGGGTAGTTGCCAGATATAGACTAGAATTAGGGTCCATTGACCAGGAATGACGTGCAGTGGATAATGAAGCCTTAAATGTTGGACATATTACTGAAAGCACTAATTTGCAATGGCCTTTTGTTCAGGAAGAAGGAAATGGTTCACTGGTCTTACAAAGAAGTTGATTATTACAGTAGGTATGGCACAAAGGTAAAGTATTTTAAAAGGTAAAAGAAAAGCCATTGACTTAGAGATGATCACTAGTATAGTTGGACCCAACATTAAGTTGCTGAGTTAATTTACCTGGTGAACTTTGATTCCTCGCTGAAGGCTGCATCAGCAGTTTCCAATCCCCAGCCTCTCTCACATTTGACCTCAATCCCTGAAGCTAATTGGATACTCAAGCATAACGTCAGCACTTTTCCTTAATCCTTTGTGAGCTTCCGTCCTGTAGTAACAGATTTCCTTGGCAAGTCTTTAGCCAGTAGAAATATATTTATGCAGTATGTATCTCGAGGTTCTGGAACTGAAAGCAGCTACATACTGTATTAAAAAGCATAATTGACATAATTCTGTATGGGTTAGGGTTGTTTTTGTTCTTTATGCAGCCTATGTTGGACAGAATTGATCCAGTTGATTCTACTCTGGGTCTGCCAGGGTCCATTTACTGTCTTGTATAGAAGAAAATGTTTAGACGATAATATAGTGCAAATATTTGTCAAAGTGATGGCAAAAACAAGCTCTCCTCTTAAAGACCCAGCCTATAATTTGCTCATGCCCCTGCTGTATTTGGACCAAAAAAGTAGTTATGGGAGTATACAGTAGGTAACAGGCAACATGCAGAATCTAGTACTCATTACATTACATGACATTACATTACAGTCATTTAGCAGATGCTTTTATCCAAAGCGACTTACAATAAGTGCATTCAACGTAGGTAGTCAAGAGAACTAGAAATCTTAAGTGCATCTCCTTTCTAAACAAGCATCTACGAGCAGAACCAGTGCTAAAGTGAAAGTGCAACAACAAATAAATACAATAAGTGCAAAGAGGAAGGGTCAGAGTAGTAGTTCTTTAAGAGGTGGGTTATCAGCCTGCGGCGAAAGATGGGCAGCAACTTTGCTGTCCTGACATCAGGTGGGAGTTCATACCACCACTGTGGGGCCAGGACAGAAAAGAGCCATGACTGGGTCGAACAGCCGCAGGGGCCTCGGTGCGACGGGGCAACCCGTCACCTCGAGGCAGCAGAGCGAAGTGGATGGGCGGGGGTGTAGGGCTTGACCATGGTCTGGAGGTAGGAAGGAGCTGTTCCTTTCACTGCCCGGTAGTCTAGCAGCAGAGTCTGAAACTGGATGTGAGCTGCTACAGGGAGCCAGTGTAGAGAATGGAGAAGGGAAGTTGTGTGGAAGAACTTGGGGCGGTTGAACACCAGGTGAGCTGCAGGTTTCTGGACAAACTCCAGAGGTCTGATGGCTGATGCCGGGGCACCAGCAAGGAGGGAGTTGCAGTAGTCCAGTCTTAGTCCAGCTCAGTCTTGTCCAGTTTGAGCTTCAGGTGGTGTGTCACCATCCACTTTGAGATGTCAGCCAAGCACGCAGCAATGCATGCCTCCACTTATGTGTCAGAAACTCCATAAGTTTAACTGTTTTAGTTGCATAATTAATAGTGGCTAGAGGGGTATTTTAAATGTTAATGTTAGGAATATAAAATGCCCCCAAAAACATGAGCGTTAACTGTTTAAGCTAACTTGTTTGTCTGGGCATGACATGTCACAGCGGCTGCAGGAATTCCTCGGGAGACAACTCCCGTTATGTTCCAATGGAAAAGCCCCTCACTACATCAGCAAGAGGAACAAGTTAATGGAAAACAAAGCAAACATCAGGGATGATGTGCCTGGCCCTGCTCACATCATGCAAATGGTTGACAAATGCCACCGTAGCTCAGTATGGCCTTTGTTTGTATGAGAATTCAGTCATTGTCAACAAGGTTCAATTATATTGTCAATCACAGCTGCAGTGATATTAGCCTCTGTGTCAGGTAAACAGTAGTGTTTTGTTGATGTGTTATTGTTCTATCAAAGGCTTTCCCCTGGCTTTTGGCCTGTAGAGAAGAGGGGGGGGGTGTTAGGAAAGAGCTGGCAAATGCACATCCAAAAACCTCAACTCTTCAGATAAAGCAATCTTGCCAGATGTGAAAGCACAGTTGATACTCATGCAAATGCATTAGTTATGTACGAAGAAGATACAACGCATATAGTATATTTCACATACTGTTCATTGGTCAGAAACAAAACTTTGTGCCTCTAAGAAGTAAAAAGCGTTTACTGTCCTGACCTGTCCTAAGTCACTCGTTTTTATATCCTTACTTATGTTAAACCCCCATCACAACCCCTCCTCCCCCTTTACTCCCTTCCTCTCGCTCTCCCCCAAGATCCTGTGTGTTGCTGTGCTGACTTGAGGTGAGCCATGGAGGATGGGAAGCCAGTGTGGGCACATCACCCCACCGAGGGGTTCCAGCCTGGCATGATCGTTGACATAGGAGCTGACACGCTCACTATAGAACCACTGAACCAGAAGGGCAAGGTGGGTCACTACGCACGCACACACACACACACACCTTGGCTGTCCAATGCTTCATTTGCGAAGGTGGGTGGGGGTGTCTGTGATGTTTGTGCTGTTATCTTTTTATGTAGCTGTTCATGCTGATGTGAGAGCTGCACACATTGGGGCATGTCAATTCAGTGTTGTCTGCCTCGGTTTGAAGAATACTGCTAACTAACACATATGTGAACGCAATGATCACACATGCAAACGCACACACACATACAAGCACACACATACACTAAAACACACATTCTAATGCCAACTCGTATTCATGATATATATTCACTCAGTATCATTACATACTGTAAGTTGAAATGTCAATTTAACAGTAGATTGGACCTAACACTTCTCTAAAAGCACTGATGGAACACATACATGGGGGGAAAACAGAGTTTACCTAAACTGCGATTTAAGGCGGAAAAGCATTAACAGAGCAATGTGTAAAATGTGAGAAACATGAGAGACTACATGTACCGAGGCATGAATAAATAAAGAGAGCAGCAGCAGGTGCTCTGATAGTGTTGCCTGGAGGGAGAGCTGCTCATTAGGAGTTGAAGGCCACCTGTTACACCTGAGCTGCCACATGTCCCCAGTGTGCTGCCTGCACTGGAGCTGCAAGCAGGCCTCTGATCTTAACAATAGCTTCTGAGTTTGTTTCTGTTTTAGTGTTCTCATTGTACACTGTACCTCTTCCTACTGTTTTTTTCTTGCAACTGTAGTGCAATAATTTTCCCACGGGGAGGAATAAAGTACTATCTTATCTTATCTTATTGTATCTATAACTAACCATGCTAGGTTTAGCATCCTCTGGAGCTCTCCTACTCTGTGTAGGAGTTGGTCAAAAGTCATTCTGCGCTCCTTACACTGCAAAAAGTCATTTGCAAGTAATTTAGTTTTATATTACTCACTTAGTTTTCTTAAAACAAGGGATCTGCCAGTGTGGTGAGATCATTTTACTTGTTCCAATGCAGTTTCACCTGTTTTGACAATGTTCTTGAAATAAGTGACTTGCTAAAAAAAGTTATTTTGCATGGGGAACAAGTGACATTATCCCCACTGTAGTTCACTCTGAGAAGAGCTTACTTAATGTAGTCAGAGTCGGCGTTAGAATTGAACCTAATTTAAAATACCTGTGAATGACCTTTGAGTTAACATTATCAGTAGGCTTGGCATAACTCTATCTTATGCTTATTGTAAGGCGTAGACCCAGTCTCACTCAATGAGGGAATGAAAGGCTCATTGAGGTTTTTTTTTTTTTTTTTACTGCAGAGTTGAGCTCATTAGAGCCTCATCTCAGTACATGACCCTAAGCGTGTTTGGCCTGGCTGTGTACTTCTGGGGGCATTGCTTTGTCCACTCCATTGGTTGGGCGATTCTCACACAGTTATTATTGTGGCCATGCCCTTTTTGAGCCAAGGTAGCAAGCAAACAAAGCACATTCTGTTTATGCTTATAGACCATGCACCAGTAGCTCAGACACACACACGCACGGTATTTATTCTATTGATATATTGGAGGATAACTAGACATTTGTTTACCATTAATGATGTCTCTTTGCCTAATTGTCTTGGGAGCACCGTGTTATGTGCCATCGCTTTTTCAGACACCGCATCAGTAAATGCCCTGGGCCTGTTTGTGTCATGGGGGAGGTGCTTGAGTGTTTTTAATAATACAGTGACTTGATTGGTTCCCACAAGAACAGCACAGAGCACCATCTGAGTTTCTCTTCCACCACAGACACAACACACACACACACACACTCAGGTGCTCAGATCCTGTTGCGCTCCCACCAAATTATTCATTATCCTGCCATGTCTCTCCTTGTTTCTCTCACAGCCGGCTTGTTCCATTGAGTTTATTTCCATTAACTCAGACTCTTAAACAATAGAGTGAGAATATCAGTAATTAATTTTGCCCACAAACGTGTAGCAGCAAACATCATTACTGTGATCTTTAAACACAATGAATAGTTAATGTTTGTGTCTTCCATTTTAGGATGTTCATAAACATGTCTTGTGCTTTCCAAAGAACACAAAGTAGACACTGAACAAGCTTGTTACATAAAGTTGGCAGTGGAGATGGCGTCTCTCTGTCATGGTGGCATGTAGTACACTGACTCCACTCTCACTGGAAGTTATATTATGTTTCAATACAGAAAATTCTTTAAATAGTCTCTTCTTTTCATGTTGCAGACCTTTCTTGCTCCTATGAGCCAAGTCTTCCCAGCAGAAGATGATGTCAACAAACATGTAGAGGACAACTGTAAGTTAACACATCTCCGTTTCAGTCCACTGTTAAAGCTTTCTAACATTCAGAAATTTGCTTTGTTATATTGTCATTCATAGTAAGGACTATTTTCTTTCTTGGAGAGATGTTGTGAGCATATCGAGGTGTATTCTGGGTAATATCCCTTTAATATTGTTTTTATTTCCTCCTTTTTCAGGTTCCCTTATGTACTTGAATGAAGCCACTCTTCTCAACAACGTCAGAGTGCGGTACAATAAAGACCACATCTATGTATGTTTTCTTTTCCTCCCACTATCCAGTTGCGTCATGAGGGCAGACAGACAGTAGGATTCCTATCTGTGTTTCCCTGGGGGAAGAGTGCCAGGTGGTAAAGAGGGTAGGAAACAAGCGAGGGGTCACTGAGTCAAAACTGGCCAACCCTATCCTGATCCCACTCACTCTACTTAGGAAATTGGGGACAGCTGGTAGAGGGGAAAAGCAAGACAGGGAAACCAAATTAGGGTGTGTCTCACCAGCATTAAAACGGCCTCTTGTCATCTCTTTCCCTCTGTCTGCAAGCCACTAGTTAGCGTTGTGAAAGACAATACGTTCTAGGCGTTATTACATTATAGATATTCACTTTTGCTTCTACAGTAATTAACTTTCTCTAAATGTTGCTAGACTAATGATGTTTGTATTTATTTTCCGGACAGACATACGTGGCCAACATCTTGATAGCTGTGAACCCTTACTATGACATCCCCAAACTCTATGCCCCTGAGACCATCAAATCATACCAGGGGAGGTCACTGGGCACCCTGCCACCTCACGTCTATGCTATTGGTGAGAGCTCAGTAAAGGAGCAATAAATGAAACATTGCTGTCTCATGTTGTATTTTATTTATTTATTTATTTTTTCGATTATTGCAAAGTTACTTTCTAAAGAAGATTGCTGCTTTGATGTCACCCCATTTAACCATTATCTGGTAGAATATTATTAATAAAGATACTATTATTTCATGTATTGACAATGAGAACCACATTTTAGTGAATTGTAATGATCATTTGATTGTTTTTTGAGCCTGCAGTATTACTAACAGAAAACACATAACAAAATAAATAACAATATTACTGGTCACTGGCCGCACATGTAATAGAATTCATTTATTTGAGGGATAATATGCAATTTCACTCTTTGGCA
Organism: Diretmoides pauciradiatus; assembly: GCA_900660315.1. Lineage (NCBI taxonomy): Eukaryota > Metazoa > Chordata > Actinopteri > Trachichthyiformes > Diretmidae > Diretmoides > Diretmoides pauciradiatus. The sequence goes on along the minus strand of CABFOS010075831.1, from coordinate 7,953 downwards.
GTAACCCTCTTGTCACATTGGTCAGCTCATTCTTCATGACAACTTACCAGCTGTACTATGAAACTGCAGTTAATGAACTGCACAGTTCAATAATAAACTGAATCTGAATTGAGCCCTGATTATGCTGGGTTATTTCCACGGATTTATATTTGTCATCCCGGCAAGTTAATAAATCAGTGGTATGTTTCTCTCTCTCAGCGGACAAGGCCTACCGGGACATGAAGGTTGTCAAGATGAGCCAGTCCATCATAGTTTCTGGTGAATCCGGTGCTGGAAAGACTGAAAACACCAAGTTTGTTCTCAGGTATGAAATCACCTGAGTCACGTAATGTACTGTACTCTACTGTATGTACTTACTATGTACTGTACTTAGTGCATCCACCTGGAATAGTTGTCTGTGTTTGTGTCTTTTACATGTTTGTGTGCTGTTCTTAACTTCTGGTAGTTAACTACATGAAGTCATGTTACTGTCATCCTCATCTCACCTGTAGATATCTGACCACATCATACGGAACAGGTCAAGATATTGATGAGAGAATCGTCGAAGGTAACATAAAAAAAGAATAATAGTTTATTGGAAGTGTTTTCATTGAACCAGTGAGATGATGAACACATCCCGATGTTCTTTTTCATTTTAAATCTCAGCAAATCCCCTTCTTGAGGCCTTTGGAAATGCAAAGACTGTCCGGAATAATAACAGTAGTCGCTTCGGGAAGTTTGTGGAAATCCACTTTAATGAGAAGGTAATGGTCCCCATTTAATATAAAAGCATAACATTTATCCAAAGAAGGCATCTTTTTTAGTAACTGCAAGGAAAAATAAGGGCTTTCCCAGAGGATGATCACTGATATATATGCTAGGTTTCTATGTTTATGTGCCAAGAATTTTCACCTGATATCTGTGTTACCAGAATGCAGTAGTGGGTGGGTTCGTCTCCCATTACTTGCTGGAGAAGTCGAGGATCTGCATGCAGAGTAAGGAGGAGAGGAACTACCACATCTTCTACAGACTTTGTGCCGGGGCCTCCGAGGAGATCAAGAAAAAACTGCACCTTGACTCTCCAGACAGCTTCAGGGTCAGTAGGCCAAGACAGAGGCCAGGTTCTGCATTCTTAATGTTGCTCAGAATGGGAATAGTGACATAGTACATTTTGACCCAGGATGAGTCTGCTATTGCACCAGGATAGGTGCTATGATTATGGTACAGTATCAGCTCCTTTTGTTTTCTATTGCAATACTGAGCATTTGTTATCGTCAATGATTTCCCCACAGGGAGGAATAAAGGAATAAAGTACTATCTCATCTTGTTAGAGCAGCAGACAGAGATCAGCAGACCCTTTGAAAATGGATGTTTGAGTGCCTTAACAACACCCTTCTATCACACTCACAACAAACTAAACTTTAAGGAAAACCTAATGGGAAAACCTACTCTCCTGTGCCAGTGTGAGCACGGCATAGTATTGCAATAGAAAACAAAAGGAGCTGATACTGTACCATAACCATAGCGTGTGATAGGAATCGGGATGATGCATGCAAAATCTCACACAGCACAAAATACCAACTCTTGCTGTTGGCCCATTTTAAAAGCGGCAAAGTCTAAGCCTATGAACACAATAACCTCTATGGTTGATTGATTTCTTTGAGAAACAGAAAGAGAGAGGGTTGGCGGTAGGGGCCAAACGAGATGATGGGCTTTACTCAACATTCTTTTCTCATGAGCAATTTTGTTTGTACGAAAATCAGAGAAAGCATAATTTTCAAACACAATGCACAGTTTTTTATGCTGGTAATAACTGTCTTTTTTCCCACTTGTATTTGTATTACTTGAATGTAGTCTTGCTAAGTCTTAGCAAGTCGAAGTCTTGCTACAGTACAGTATGTTGATTACGGTAGTTGTTTTGAAGAAGCCATGGGTTGGTAATTCTGTAGAAGCCCACTAGGTGTCTCATGAGCTTATTAGTACTGAGCTGGGGTTGTAATATCAAATCAAGTTGTCCTCCCCAAGTGTAATCAAAAGCCCCTCAGTAGCAAATTACTCAGAATAGAATTTTGTGCCTTGTGAATACAGTATGATAATCAATCTTAATAGGAGCCTTTTCAGAGATTACAAAGGTGATTATTCAAGGCTTTACTTTTCAGCATGCTGTACAAAACAACGCTTAATGTAATGAGCAATGTTGCTTTAGTTATTCATCACAGTGTCATTATATCAGGTCCCTAAAGTGACACCCACATCAACAGAGGTAATTACCTCAGATATGATTTACTTCTAGTCAACTGTGAAGCAATATTGGAAAAATAACAAAGTAAATCTTTTAGATGAGAAACAAGACAACAATCCCCGCAAGAACAAAATACATCGAAGTTGTGTCTGAAATGAAATGATCCAAATATTATGATTGTGTTTGTATTTTTTCATGCTGTTCCATGTTTGTTGCAGTATCTGAATCGAGGATGCACCAGATACTTTGCCCATAAGGACTCTGATAAACAGATCATGCAGAACCGCAAGAGTCCTGAGGTAATGTTATGTTCTGTTAACCCCTCTAACCCAGTGCTTGATTATTTTCCATTGTTTATCTATTTGAATTTCTTGTTCTTTATTGTCTTCATAATGAATTGCCACTTGGCATGTAGTGTATTATTTCATTTGCAAATTTGATGTCAAGAAACAATAATAATGTAAATAATACAGCTAGGTATTGCGACATTATTTCCCATCATTTTGGGCACTGGGTTGAATGAACTATAGGCAAACTGTTAACATGGAAATGAGGTACAGAGGTGAAATTAGACCCAGTAACTCATAAATAAGAATATTTTATGCCAAGAAATTAATTGATGTCTGTGTATTTGATGAATTATGTAAGGCATGAAAAAGAACCAGGGTTTTGTTGTAATGCTCTGCAAAACCCTTCAGGAGATGTGTAATTAATATCATGAAACTATTAGAAGGAGAAGTGTGACGTTTTGCTCCCTCGGGGCTAATTATTAATGTTTGTTTCCATTCTTGTTCTTGTACAGTATGCTAATAACACTTTTAAATCAGGTAAAAGAGTGATAAACCAGGGTCGGTAGTTTCAGTTCTCTCTCTATGGATTTGGACGAAAAGCCCAATAACCTAGATTTGTTTTTATAGTTCACATTGACTCGTGCTATTGTACTGTATTATATTCAAGTTTTATTTCACATTGATAAGATGTAGTACTGTATGCATCATCAGCTGCCCTGTCATCACCAGCAGTCAGGCTTTTTTAACAGCTTTCAATATTGATATTTACAAATGGCAATTTGCATTTTCCTCTTGAAATGTTGGACCCTGGACAAAGAATGAAATCCTCTTCCTGGTTCTAGTTTTGCTTGTGTTTCTATTTGAGAGTTATATTTAGACAGTGAATTGTAAGTGGTGGTGACTTTGGGTATCAGTAATGTATGTGCTCAAAATCTTCTACCAAAGTGACTGGTCACTGGTCACACATAAGTAAGCTGTATTACTTTATTATTAGTATTGTATGTTACTAATCAAGCCATTATACATCTTTCTGTCCTGCCACATCTGTGTTATAAAGGATGATAAGGTGATGCTTCTTTTCCCAATCAGGACATATTGCTCCCTGCTCTTTGTACTGTGTTGTCCTCAATGTAAACACTGAGAATCTCAGGCTTTACATGCTGCTGTTTGTAGTGCAAACAGGACATGAGAGTGCATGCTTCCTCTTTGTCTGCATGAGACTTCCAGGTTGAGTTGGGATGGGGGTGGGTGATGTTTGTACAGATTTATAAAATACAGGATGTTTGGTTGTTCAGCTTTTCCAGCCATACAATGTAGGGCTGCACAATTAATAATCATGGATATTGTATATTGCGTTTTGTTTTGCATAATGAATAACCTTGGAACACTGTTGAAATGTTTCTCTTAATGTTTTATGTACAGTAGGACACCCATTTTACTTGAAATCTTGAAAGTGGAATAAAATAATTTTGTTGCCCAAATTATTGAGACTAATAATTGTGATTCATATTGTGATCACACTATCTAGCAAAAATAATCAGTTTATCAATTTATCCATAATTGTGCAGCCCTTATACAATATCACTGTATGATTAAGGCAGTCACTATTTAGTAATGATGTAAAATTCCATTAATTAGATTTGTTAGAATGCAAAGTGCAATCTAAATTGTAATCGTGACTCCCGATGAAGCTTGATCTTGAAGTGTGCTGTGGGAAATCATCCAGTGACATTCTACATTGCATGCCTATTCTTGCTTCGAAAGTCCTCAGGATCACTGACAAGACAATTAAAATGCATTGAAACAGCTCGAAAAGCTTTAAAACACATAAAACTCACACAAGCTCTAAACTGCTCAAATCTGCTCAAAACTGTGAATTCACCCCTTGCACGTGTAGAATTGAACAGAACTAGCTGAATCTGCATCGAAACAGCCCGAAAAACTTTAAAACACAAAAAAACT
>CABFOS010075828.1:0-17622 GCA_900660315.1 Diretmoides pauciradiatus | reverse complement strand
GGCGTCATCGGCTCAGGAAAGGTGCGTATAGGGTGTCAAAATGGAGACGAACGGGATGCGGTTTCAGAAAAATGCACTCTGAGACCCGGTTTCAAAAATATGCGTGTTGGGTATGCGTTTACAGTGGCTCCATGTGGACGAAAGGGCCATACGATCAAAAACTTGTGCGGTTCCACCTAAACCCGTCTTCGTGTGGACATGGCCTAAGAAGGCTTCAAAAGGCACATCTGTATGCCACTTGTACCCCCAACCGCTATCTGTCACTTTGATTCACCCACTCAGGATTTTAAAACTCACTATTTGCTGAAGGCCATACTAAGCCAAAATGATAACTTGGGTCATTTAGAACTTCAGCTTTTAATTTTCTATAATGGTCATTGGTAAAAGAGGCTTTGACTTTAGCTGATGAAAAGTGTGGGTTTTCCATAAGCAGTAACAGAAAATATATACTATAGCTTGAAGAAGGATGCAATGAAGCTTTTATGCATGTCTAATGTTTATCTCTGTGTGCTTACATCAGATTGAAATAATGTGGGAACTTCAGCAGAGCATATGGCCAGTGTAGAATTTTGATACTTTAAAGTTTCAGCCCTACAGTATTCATGCTTATCTGTGTGTATGTTTTAGATCCGTATGGCCGCTCACCACCCTTTACCCCGCTGGGAGCCCTGGGCTCTGGTGCCTTTGGAGGACTGGGCAGTCCAACACTGGGTCAGTCTTACACAAGTGTCATCTTGTATTGTAGGAGCTCTGTTTTGTTTAACATTTTGAACTTTTGAAATGTTCTGGAACGACAAGGCAAAAGTTCTTATTCAGACATTTTACATATTCATTGTTGGTGTCTGCAGGTGGCTCTGTGTTTGGCCATAAGGACTCTCCAGCCAGTGTGGTAGGAGGCTTATCCACCCCCAACCATCATGACCCTTGGAACCGCCTGCACGGGGGCCCTTCTGGATTCCCTGCTGGCCCCAGCTGGGCTAAAGGGGTGGACAAGAGGGACGAGAGGGATCGAGCGAAGGATGCAGAGAGGAGAGACATCCCTCACATCAAAGATGAAAAGGACAGGTATGACATTCAACTACTTCACTCTGTTTAAGTGCAACATTTTATTTTGCCTTCTAAATGTGTTTCTATTCAGTGGTAGTTTGTCCTTTTTTGTTTTGATTTTTCATTTTTATCATAGTGTCATGCTTACTTGATAGTTTTGACAGCAGGAATTCCTTCCACTCCCAAGACATATTATTTAAGCATTAAGGCACAAGAGGACAAGAGGCTTTGCTCTGCCTAACAATACCTCTTAGCTGCTCTAAAGTCACTGTAAGTGAGTGAGTGTGGTGAGTGCTTTTATAAAGCAATAAGCCACTCGATTTTATTGAATGATTCATTCAACATTTGCCTTGACACAGAGAAATCTTCTATTTTTATAATTGCCAAGCAATTAAGTTAACAATAGCTAAAGACCATTGCTACATGACACATACGTACTGGTATGAATTGTGTATAACTACCGCTGACATTGGGATAGGGCGTTAATAGGTGTGCCTTAATCTGGTATCTTACAGCTTTAGAGCATTGTAAAACATGATGTGTGACTTCCACTTCCATATTATGTTTTGCAGAGACAATATGCTGTATGGCCGGCAACCTGTGAGAATGTCTCCAGTTGCCCCGGCTTTCAAGCCCCGCAGTAGCACGCCAGTCTCCCACATTAATGGCCACAGCAGTGCTCTGGGGGGGAGCAGTGGACCCACTGAGGACTTGACACGCTGCTTAAACAGGGACAGAGACCGTGAGCGAGACAGAGATGGAGATAAGAGGTCGCTGGCAACAATGTCTTCAAGGGGGCCTCCTCTTGGCTCTTCATCTTTAGCAGCAGATAGAGACAGACCACGGTCTTCCTCATCTTCTGTGCTCACCACTCCCCCGCCCTCCAACCCCTCAGCCCCATCTCCCTTGGACCTGTACCCCCGCTCACAAGCCCCTACAGCACATGGCATCCACAGCGAACCCTCACAGTCCTCCCAAAAAGACAGCAGCCTGCCTGCTTCCTCCTCAGCTTCTGCCACTGTCACGTCTCTGTCTCAGGGCAAAAAGTCTGACCGGACCACAACCCCAGTTCCAAAACCTCCTCTGCTCCTCCCTCCAGTCAAAGTCAAAGAGGAGCGGAAGGAGGAGCCGGAACATATCCCCATCACCCTGCAGCCTCCCCCAGCATCCAGTCATAACTTTGACCGCCCCAACAGCCATTCTCACCACCCTAGCTCCAGTACCCCTTCCTCTTCTCTGTCACTGACTCCCACTCCCAGTGTTTCCATCCCCCCACCTACTCCACACCCACCTTCCCACCATCACCTTTCCTTGCTGGAGCGCTCTAGGGCCATTGAGGCGTTTCTGGGGAGCACGGCAGGGGCTGGAGGGTTGGTAGTGGGTCCAGGAGAACGGTTCCCTCATGGGCCAGCCCAGGGACCATCCCAGTCTCCACACAGCTTCACCTGGGACCCCTGGAGAGAGCTGGCAGCACAGCAACAACAGCAGCAGCGTAGGGAGGCTATGGCCCTTCGGTCAGACCCTCACCTGGCACTGCGCTCTGACCCACATCTGGCTCGGCTGCTCCAGCATCAACACGCTCAGCGCTTCCTGGAGGCAGAGAGGGCTGCAGCTGTAGCAGCAGCAGCAGCAGCCAGCCCTCACCACCCTCAGACATCTACCTCTTCTGCCTCCACCTCTGCTGTCCGCCAGGAGTTTGGCCTGATGGCCCATCACTTTGACCGGCCTCCTCAGCTCGGACCCCCGGGAGGTGGGCTGATGGACGAGGAGCAGCGTGCCCAGATCCTGAGGGAAGACTTTGAGCGGGCCCGCTACTTTGGGATGCACCAACACCCGCATCCACACTCGCATCCACACCCGCACCAGCACCCGCACCAACACCCACACCAACACCCACACCAACACCCGCACCTTTCTACCGGCTCCCACCTCCCAAGCCCCTCTCACGCTGCTACGGCCGCCCATCTGGAGCAGCTTCACCCCGGCCTTCTCTCCCACACGCTCCCTCCAGGAGCCTCTGCCGCTTCCCAGCACCACCCGGGCCTTTACACTCGTCTGGGACCGCTACATCCACACCATGTGCCCAACGGCATCCTGGCAAAGACCCCTGCTGGCTTAGTGGGAGCCTTGTCAGTGGGGGCACCGCCTCCCCTCATTCCGTCCGTGACCAGCCGGTCGTCCACACCTCCCCGCAGCTCCAGACTCGGAGGGCCAGGTGAGCTGGCACTGTACAGCTCCCACAAAGATGGAGAGTCCAGATAGTACAGGGACAACACTGGAGGAGATCAAGGGAAATGTCAGGATCACTGTGCTGCTCTCAACCTGCCCCCTTCCCCCGTCACAAACTATTAAACCTAGCCCACCCAGTCACACAACCAGTCATGGTTTCAGCCCCTGAAAAAAAGGGGGAACCATGATTGACTGGGGGATGACAGTGGGGAGGGAAATGCAAGACTCATCAGTGTGACTCAAAATATCCCCAATGGTTCTATCAGTGCAATTTAAAGGTACATGGTTTCTGTGCATCCTTGTGTATTTTTATTTTATATTGGCTGTTGGTTATTACAGTACTCGATTTATGAAAGCTGTATGAAGAGGCAGAGGACAGCTTTTTTTTCTCTCCACCAGGTGAATTATGATCCATGCTTTTAAGCAAGCCTTTTCCGGTTGGATTGGAAATGACTTCCAGAGGGATGTACACTTTCAGAACACATTAAGGGTTCATCCTGTGCTTGTTTTAACTCATGGGATATTATAAAGCCCTCCTCTGCATAAATCAAACCTGATTCGGTATTGTGGATGAGGGCTTAAGAAATACAGTGGTAACGGGGTCTTTTCTGTTCTGTTTTTGCGTCTTTTTGTCATTGTGAAAAGACAATTACTGATGAAACGTATGAACAGTGAGCATCTGTACCTCAGTTCTCTGCTTCATCCAAAAAGCAACCCCAAACCCTCAACTTCACCACTTCTGTGATATGAGATTCTCCACCTTTATTTTCTGTATTTGTTTCTGTTTTTTTTTTTTCAAAGGCTGAATGGTGATAATGAACACCGTGTGGGTGGACACAATATTTTAGAACTTCCTATAACTGTTTCCCATTCTCCTCTGACTCAGTGTATGAGCAGGACCAGATTATAGTAGTATAGTGAAATTGCCTTTGTAATTATTATTCTTAACATTAATTATCTTCTATAATAATAAATATATTCACTGTTATGTTATTTGTCATTGTTTCAGGTATCAACCAGTACTCTCTCCCCAGGTAGTAATACGTTGTTTCAAATCATGCAGAAGACAAAGGCTTGCTTCACAGAAAACTTTTAAATGCTTGTGAACATTAAGTCGTAACCATTGCAACCTCTGGCCTCTTCCAGGATCTGATCTATGACTTTGTTTATATGCTGAGAGGGAGGTTTGCGTGTGTGTCGTTGTTGGTTGTGTGTTATATCACATTTGGGACTATGGGAGCCTTGTAAGTTGAACTGCCCAGATGTTTCATCAACAAAAATAAGTTATATACGTGGACAAGTGGGGCATCTGCTGAAGAACTGAAAAATAAGAGGACTTTGGTCAAAAGACAACTAGACAGCGGGTATACTGAGAGGAGGAAAAGACATTGGGTCGATTATTTTAATATGACCATTTTATACCTTTCAAACCCCCTCCCCTAGAGACCACAAAGATTAATTATTAAATGAATTGTTGTTTACTCAGTTGTGTGAGTGTTATTTTTTGTTTGAATTTCTACTTGCAGCAAGGTAATTGTGACATTTTAGTACTTGCCATCACCTGCATTTATTCATCTGACCATAGGTAACCCAGACCAAAAGGCAAAAACGGGAACCACCTGTCACATTTATTATGGACAGGAAAGTCTTTGCCTCATCTTTTCCTTACATTTATTCATGATCAGGACTCCTGTATTAAAACATGGTGACAAGGAGGATGGCATGTCCCTTTATATCCTCTTAAATCTCTCACTATCTTCAGACAGAGAACTGGACCGACTCAGTGTCCCGGTCCTCTGATCATCTATTCATAAAAGTGGTGGGTAGCATCACCACATATCCTTCCCACCACCTGTACACTTATGATCCAAGGATACCTGTTCACCGAACATTAGGATGCACTACTTTGCTTCCACTAGGACAACCACTGACACGACTAATGTGATCACATTCGCTATCACCCTCCCAATGATTTCGGCGATAAGTGGGACCACGGTAAGAATAAACCCATCAAATGTCAATATTTAAAGCATTGGCCATTCTGCGAATTGTACAACGAGAAAATCTTTCTCCCTCATAATCGGGCGCTTCCCTAAATCGATTTAGGTAAAAGAACGTGTGTGTATATAACAGAAATGTAACATTTCAAGTGGCGCGCTGCACGACATCTCGCGAGATTTCATTTGGTTCTGCACTTTGTCAGCAACGGTCCACCATTTCGCTGCGTAAAGTCTCCCCGCAACCGCTACATTCTGCGCCGAAACCCGCTCTCTCCCGGTCCCTGCTCTAACTTCTTCCCACAGACCTACTTGTACCTCGTTGGGTACCGGGAGACAGTTTGGATTACTATCTTTACGGATTGAGTGCGATTTTATGCGGATGACGACTCCTTCAACTAGAATTTAGTAAAAGAAAATTGGTCGGAAAATTCAGGTAGGTGGGAACTTAAGATGGCGGCCTTGAAAGGAGGGGGGGCATGGAGGAAGTATTAGGGGGAAATTAGGGGGGGAGGAACTAAATAGGGACAGAATCAGATTTCATTGCTCTTGATTGTGTATTACAACTGATTACTTAGAAACATGTCGTCGTGACGGTGTAGCACCACAGAACATCTAATAGCAAGACCGCGGCAGTTAACAAATTTCGGGTTTAAAGGGTAGTTAGCGAACTCAAAGACCAGTAGACGGTCGTTTCCCTTCCGTCGCTGCTAAAGAGGCATCTGTGGGGTCCCTCAGGCCCCCCTACGCACCCCTTATAATCATTGCAAAATTTATATGGAACTTTGTAAAATTGTTTTTTTCGCTCTTTCAAATAATGACTTCATAAGCTGCAATTGTTACCCAAGGACACTGAACCGTTTTAATGGATTTTTCCACCGTAGTTAACAGATTTGACCCCACGCAATGACGTCACGAGTGATTGTTCCCCTCAGTAGTGCCCCGGAGAAGCGGGGTTATAATGCGACTTTTTCCCGATTGTTTTTGTCTCATTGCGAAGTAACTTAATCGAACGTGTCTGGCCTAAATGAGTCCCCCTTTCCAAGCAACGGCATTACATAACTGCGGGTGGGATGAGGCGCCTGCGCATCCCAATGAATGCACCTACCAACTCTTGTAGCTCTGCTAGTTAGCAATCTTTCCAGCAGTGCTATACTATCGTATGAGCTAGCTAGCTAACGTAACTAGCCCACACCAGCCACGGTTAACCGTTAGCTACTAGCTAACGTAACTAGCCCACACCAGCCACGGTTAACCGTTAGCTACTAGCTAACGTAACTAGCCCACACCAGCCACGGTTAACCGTTAGCTACTAGCTAACGTAACTAGCCCACACCAGCCACGGTTAACCGTTAGCTACCGTAGTTATCTGCCCTTTAACAACAACACCCAGCGTGTGGTGCCAAACCAGGGGGCGCGAATAGAAAGACGGATTATTGTCTAATTTTAACGAAGCCAATTCATTGCTAATCAATTAATGTGAAATTTCTTTGTTGAGCTCGTCAACATTACGTACAAGTTAACGTTTTGCATGGAGTATCAAATGAATGACCGGAGGCCCGCGGGATCGCTCGCCGGCTTCAGCTCGGAAACGCGTGCTGCAGAATCCTAAAGTCTCCCGAGCGGCGATGCAGCAAAACGTAACTTATAAACGTAACTTAACGTTAATCTGCTGTGAGCTGCTCGTGTTGTAATGATCGGTTACACCTACTAGTACATAACCAATAAAATAGCCTTAATGCTACCGCTAGCTAGCTAACTTAGCCATCTGGGCGCTACTGCCGCTCTGTGACGTGACAAGTACCGTCCCACACATCATATTTGTGTTTACTAATGAGACCTATTGGAATTCATCTGAGCCTTACCACATCCGTTCCAAACCCCTAACATGATCAATACTCCTCCCAACCTATGGCACCCAGTGTGACAAGCCCAGTAGCTGGTCAAGTGGAGAGATATATCTAGTGGTAGCCCGTTTGTTTTTATGAATCATGTTACCAACCGTTCCTATCCTCGCTTCCTTAGAATATGTGGAGGGGACCCTAATCTCAGCATCCTGGAAGTAGAAAGCACTGAAGATCTGTGTCTCACACCACAGACAGGTAAGAAGTTACGGCTAATCCAAAATGTATGCACATATATACAACAGTCACAGTGCAGAACAATCTAAGAAATGGGAAATATACCAGTATGTTTGTTTCACGCTTCCCCGTGGTGTACTTATTGTGATGTTTCATCTAAACACGGCCTCTGTGATAAGTTGTCTCACTGAAGTTGCTCACAGTAGAGGGAACAGAGAGAGAAATGTCTGTCATTTCACATCATGCCACATTTCACTATTGGAAATGAAATCAAGGATGTTGGATTACACCTAGTATTGTTTTATAGTAATAATCCCTTACTCTACGTGAAACTCCTGTAAATATCATATTAATGTTTGACCCAAATACATTATCTGACACTAGGAATTACTCTTTTTATTGGGCATAAAGTTTTTTTAATTGATTCTTTGTTTTTGTCATTTTAAAAATTGCTTAAGATTTTGGCTGAGAAGTAGATGCGTGTGCCATGGCATTTGTAAGCCCTTTTTCTAGTGAGTGGGATGGCTGGTAGGCGGTGAGAAGGATAGCATGTCCTATATTTGCAAAAGTCATGAAAATTCAATATAGCAACTGTGTATCTCTTCTCAAAGAGATTTTTCCCTCTCCATCTGTGCGTTTTACTAAATTACCCACTTCATCCAGACACTTCAGTAACATCGTGTATCATCCCCAGGTGCAGTGTGTAGCCTGGGCAGCACAGAGGGAGGAAGCTCTGGGGAGAAGGCGGAGCAGCAGTGCGCCCCTCCGGCTGTGGATGTGCTGGGCGGCGACCCCCAGGCTGCACAGAATGTGGCTGGGGTGTCACCTCAGCATGCCCTGCAGCCGGTCGCAGCTGCCCCCCGCCCAGTCCCACTGCTCACCAACCCGTCCACTGTGCCATTGCCGGAGAGCAACGACTCAGCACTCCTTGGCATGGAGACGACCCCTCCGACCACCTCGCCTGAGATTATCTCCATTAGCGGCAACGCTACGGATGGCTTCCTGGAAGAAGGGCCCATGGTGGAGAGTGTTGCTGAGGGTATCCAAAGTGGAGGATCCTTGCCAGCATCCCTCATCGAGGACTGCAGTCCCTCTGCCGAGACGCAAAGTGCAGTTCCCTTTCCCCCTCTTCCCCCCTCAGACAAACAGATCAACAGCACAGCACAAGAGTTGCATTACGGGTCACAAACTGCTAAAGAAAAAAGCCACTCCGATTGTGAGGCAAACCAGATTCTGCTACCAGGAGAGGTTGGTGGACTTACTGGAGCAGAGGAGAGACAGTCAGTCTCAGACAGAGACGCATTGGAATATAAACCAGAGACTGAAACAAATAAGGAACTTGGTGGAAGTGAGCACATGGTCAGACATTTCCTCCTACATCCCCACTCTCAGTTCTGCTCCACAGCCTCTTCTCCCCCTGTCTCACAACCCAGTGTTGATTTTACAGTCAAAGATACCACCGCAGGAGATGTGGAGCAGGCTTCACTTGCTCAGGCAAATCAAGGCAGCCACATGGCTCTGTCTGACGCTGTGGAGCAAGCCGATAGTCATCAACACTCAAAACAGCCTCCATTCCCAGTACCCTTACCCAACAACAGTGAGAGCAAACACACTGACCCCTCAACAACACAGCTTGAAATCATCAAGCAAATATCAAACGATGCCAGAGAGACACAGGGAGCAAATGCATCGGAACCAAGTGGGACACAGGAGCATTTTAAAGAGCTTGTTGAAACATCTCACAAAGAAATACAACTCCCACCTCTTTCAACTGAAATACTTGAGACCCCAAAGCCAGGTGAAACAACTTCTGGAGTCTACTCTTGCCCTGGTAAAGGAAGCTCAATTTCCAGCAGCACAGCTGACAGAGAGGAGAGCGACAACATCCAGAGGAGCTGCCATCACCAGCCGATGGAGAGGAGCAAGGGAGAGGAGCAAATCAACACGCCCACTTCCTCGTCCAATTTCACAATGCTGCCAGTCTGCTCTTCCACCGAACCTCCTTCTGGACCCCTTCTCCTTGATACAGACCTAGTAGACTCAATCCAGACAGAGCAGTTTGTGGCAGCAGAAACATCTAATCCTCCTGACCAAGATCCCATAGTAGAGACTCCACTGATGTCTGAGCTTGTGCATTCAGCCAGTGCTCAAGGCATTGTGATTGTCAGGGAGGAGGCTCATATCAGTGGGGACTGGTCTGAGATGCATCTGAATCAGAGTTACCTCTTACAACAGGAGGACGGCAGTGTCTGTGAGGCTGCTGTTGTTAGCTCTGAACTCTCTACTGGAGAACCAAAGGTGTATGGAGAAAGCATTCAGTCAGATATCGAGATAGACTCACAACCTGTAGAAATGTATGAGATTTGCGGCCTGGTGGAGGAGGTCGCTGAAGAAACCATTTGTGTCAGTAGTGCACAGATGCCCCACTCTCCGGGCTATGAAGTGAACTTATTCAACGCGCTACTGGACCACTCTGATGGGTACACTGGCAAAGACGAACTAGACTCACATCTTGAAACTCCCCTTCACACAATTCATGAAAGTGGCAATGTCATAATTTCCCAACAGGCCTTCCCATCATCACATGACACAAATGAAATGGAGATGAGCTCTAACGATATTTCCCATAACATGTCCATGCAAAACACAATGATAGCTACTGTGGAGCAACATTTAGTATTAGATGCTGATCAAGCTGTTGAAGTGACGGACTCAAGTGAGGTTTGTTTAGTTGAAGCAGCTGCTGTTGGATCCGATTCATTCACCATTGAACAGACTGACAACAATGCACAAACTGTGGCACCTTGTCTGCAGACTGATACAGCAGTCTCAGACCAAACAGAGGTGAGTGTTTCCCCTGTAATTCAAACGCTTCCCGAAAAACAGGAAGCAGAAGCAACAGCTAGTTCATCGTCTCTTGTTACCCCAATGGAAGTAGTCACAGGGGAGGAGATGGGGATGGGGATGGACTCATCCGTTGCCATTTCAGTACATGTTTCCCATGTAGAAAACCAACCGTCTATAAAACAGGAGTCACCTGGAGTCACTGTTGTAAGTGCCACAAAGCCTAAAGCCTGTGTTTCTTCTCATGAAGGGACCAAAGAAAACCCTACTTTGACAGAGACTCCATCACAGAATGTTGCTGTGGCCACAGAGACCAAACCAGAGGCCTTCAGCTCCACTCGCTCCTCTGGTCTTATAAATCCAAAGCTCCTCCTTCTTAAACCGGAAGAGATTCCTCTCCTGAATCACCCACCCTCCCTTTTGGCACAGGTGTCCAAGCAACAGAATGCATCCAGTAAGCTGGCCAATGCCCACAGCTCTGGGCCTGGCACAGTGTCTGAAGAGTGCCTTCCCCAAACCGTCTCAGCACCAGACTCTATATGTGAGTCTGTGGCTGTTAGCAGCCAGAAAGATCAAATGCAGAGCTGTGTCAATGAAACTTCTATTACAGCACCGCCCACCAAGACACAGCAGCCTACTACGACTACAGACAGCCCATCCCAGCTTTGCCAGCCTACACCTGCCCCCACAACCTCACAAAGCAAACCTGACAAAGGGGCCTTAATTGCGACTAAAACTTCAACAAGAGAAGCAGACCCCGTCATCACATCTAAAGATGTCTCCCTACCTACTAAACTCCAGACCCTTGATATGCCATCTGCGTCTGTGGAACAGGCAGATAAAATTCCAGTTTCCTCCAGCTCTAAACATCCTGTCAACCAGCTTGACTCCTTCTGTCAGAGTGGGGAGGAGGAGAGTGAGGAGATAGAGCAGGATGAGCCACGAGTAGAAGTAGGGTTCCAGGAGGCCACTCTAGGCCATGCTAGCAGTCCAGAGGAGGGCAGCGACGAAGAACCCGAGGCTGACAAAACCGAATGTGGGATGACTACCCCCGGCTCCGCACACAAGGTATTTTTAAAGGGGAATGGGCAGTCCATTTTATTCAACGTTGAGAGTGCTACAGAGTAGGGGAGACAATGCAGAGAGGGTTTTGTCAGGATTCAATGTCAATGTGGGTCTAGAGCCGATCTGAAAACCGATGTCAAACATTATCAGATGCAGGGCCAAACTAAGTGGCCATTGCATGACAAGGTTTTTAAAGCAAGAGTATCTGATTCACAAGGACAAATTCAAAATGGAGTTTATGCTGAGAAATATGAATGTTTCTTCGTATATCAGAGTGACATGACATATAATGTGAGGCTGACTGGCTGGACTGTGTTTATGTGCTGTCACTCTCTGTCCAATGTATCATTATTTTCAGCAAAGCCATTATCTGTTACTATACGTTTTAATCTAAATGTCACAAAAAAATGAATTCAGCAGAAGTCTGACTAAAACATAGGTAATGCAATAGCTGAGGAGATGGTCTGGTCTCACTGTGCATCTGGAGGAGTAAGTTTTATAGCTGTCTGACTTTGCCATAAAAGGCTACAGTAATGCATCACACCCTGACTTTCTACAGTTTCTCCTGTGATTTTAACATGTGGCAGTTCTATGAAATTCTTTTGAAAATTGAAAAGCAGCGTTAAAATCAAAAAGGGGAATTGTCAGCTGCAGTTTGTCAAAAAAGTGAAAAATGTTAATTAGTCCGGCATATTTTCATTCTTTAAATATGGAATCATTCTACCTTCACTTCTCAGTCTTTTATTTTTTTTTGCATGTAGTCCTTTTTAATAGACGTGAACACAGTGTTTTTTATTATTTAGTGATTGATTTTTTTAAGCTGGCATGCTAAGCGATGTGTGTTTTCCAGCATGGACAGAGCAGGACAGACACACAGGCACTGGTCCTTAAGGTAAGTGGTGTCTGTCAGATACCTAGATAGGGTCACTCTTAACAGGATATTCACAAGCACGTCCTAATCTGGCACTGGCACATGTTTGACATGTAGCATATTGAGGGGGTGATTGTCTGACTTTATCACTTTATGACTGCACTTCTGCATGTGAAGGAGAGTTGAAAGAAAAATCACCGCGGGCTGTAATGCTGGAGCACATTCAGACTATTGCTTTTTTTATGTAGGCTTGCTCTCATATAATTCATGTATGTCACCCTGATCTAAAGTCATAATTTCCTCTTCGTCCTTCTTCCCCCTCTGCCTTCAGGTGCGCCAGTGGATAGCAGACAGGATCGCAGTGAGTTCGTCTCCTGTTTCACCATCTACTTCCTCTCCCTCCCCTGGTCCCTCATCTGCCAGTGATTGGTCTACCCCACGCAGAGAGAGGGCCTCCCCACTCCGGGGTCCCCATGGCAAGTTCCTCTCTCCCTCCTCTGTGGGATCAGGCTGCTCTTCCTCCTGTTCCCAGCCGGACCAGGCCAACCCCCATCGACCCCGTGGGGAGCGACACACAGACATGGCAGAGCTGGCAAAACATGTGAGTGGGCCTTTAAGATGTAGAACACAGTGTTTCTCTACTTTCCTCATGAAACCAAGACAGCTGCTTTAGTTTACATTAGTATTAACATTGCCATAACATATGAGAGTAGGAATAAGTGGCTTGTGACTAGAAAACGTATCCATAGGAGCTGAATTTGTGGCCATCTCTCATTTTGTGTAAACGCCAAATGTCCACTGAAAATGTCTTTTTTCATTTGATAGTTGTAGAGAAATGTAGAGAGCTGCTTGAGTGAAAATAAGTTGCAGTGGGGTCTTTCATCTTAATTCTTTAAATTCTTTTGACTTTTAATCTGTGCTTTAGAGCCACTGCTTTTAAACTTTTAAGAGCTGAGAACCAGATGATTTTGGATGGGTTCAATGCTAACAAAGATGCATTACTACTCTTATTTGGGGATCTTCCAGACTTAGAAAAATAGCCTATTTGATTCTGACTCATAGTTTCAGAAACACTGCTCTAGGGTGCCAACGTGTCAGTGCCTTTTAATGTTGTTCGAAGTTTATGTTAAGTTAATGTTGTTTGAATTGCATCCTTTGTATTGTTAAGAGTCACCTTAAACTACAAACCTTTAACTAGATTATTTTATAAACATGGCAGATTATAAAAACAGGATTAAGGACTATTTGATCACTGAACATGCACATGCTTTTCCTGAACACTAAATTGTCTGATGTAATTTGCTGTCCGTCTGTCTGTTCTTCTTTGAGCGACTTTTTTATTTATACTTGTTATGCTGCTGTCTTTGGCCAGAACTCCCTTGTAAAAGAGATTCTGACTCTCAATGGGGATATTCCTGGTTAAGTAAAGGTGAATAAATAAATGTATTGACTGGACTTCTACAGGAAGCAGACATAGAGCATCGTAGCCAGTCGTTGAAACGAGAGGGCTACTGGTCTATGAAGCGTCTGACCCGCCTGACGGAGCCGGTGCGACCCAAAGTTCACTGGGACTACCTATGTGAGGAGATGCAATGGCTTTCTGCTGACTTCGCTCAAGAGAGGCGGTGGAAGAGAGGGGTGGCTAGAAAGGTAAGACAGGCCAATTATAGCAGAGGTTTGGCTTTGACTACTTTTATGCTGAAGTAGCAGAAATGTGCGTGTGTCCCAAAAATACTGAGGCACATTTTTTTGTCCTACTATAGTCTCTATAATCTATATATGGTCTGGATGTGTGTTATTGTCAGTCTGTTTGTGTTTGATTACACATGACAATCAACATGTGTTTTAGGTGGTGCGGATGGTAATGCGACACCACGAGGACCTGAGACAAAAAGAAGAAAAGGCCAAGAGAGACGAGCACGCTAAAATCAGGAGAGTTGCCTCTTCCATCGCAAAGGAGGTCCGGGCCTTCTGGAGCAGTGTTGAGAAGGTAAAGATGACCAAACCTTGCACCATTCTGATTGTGCATATATATTAACAAAGTAAAAGGATTGTAGGCCGTCCTTGATTGTATTAGTTGTTGTTGTTTTTTATAGGAATTTATTCTTGTCAGACAAACAAAAACCGTACACACTGACCCAGATTGAGATGTCTACTCACAAAGAGAAATTATACACACATTTCTGTCAGGATTTTAAAATGAGCCTGCAGCTGTGATCATGTGCTTGCTCACTTAAGAAAATTGATAAGTGATGCAAAAATGCAAAACAAATGAAAAATTGAGAGTTTTCTCAAGTTTTATTGTAGACTGTATAGAAATGGTGAAGTAAAATTCACCCAATTTTATGTTTTTATCTTTGTCCACAAAGGTGGTGCAATACAAGCAACAGTCTCGACTGGAGGAGAAGAGGAAGAAGGCTTTAGACCTTCAGCTGGACTTCATCGTTGGCCAGACAGAGAAATACTCTGACCTCCTCAGCCAGTCCCTCGCACCCACCAGGCCTCCCGAAACTGTACCTTCACCGCCCAACAAATCACTCCCATCTACCGTCGATGAGGATGGTGAGAAGTTTATTTTTTATTAAATCTACTCCATGAATTATAACAGGACTTATTCTTATTTCTTATAGTATTGAGATTACTTTCAGAGCTTAATAGTGATTTCACACAGGGACGTTGCCATACACACCAGTGACCGAGTCTCCATAGAGGTAAATGTGTTAGGCCGCAGCCACACTGATCCGTTGTGTCTGTCTCCGTTCATTTCTCCGTTCATTTCAATTAATTTTCAATCGGGCAGCACTGATGACACGTCCGTCTCCGTCAGATTTCCATCTGTTTTGACGGACAGAAAGTTCAACCCAGTTGAAGTTTTTCTGTACGGACGGATTCACCACCGTCCGTTTAGCCCATCAGAGTCGAGGAGGCGTTCCAAGGTTTGTTTTGGAAAATGGCAGGGGACACAGAGACCTTGGAGGAGGCGATTATTAATGCAGTATACACCATCCCATTGTACGACGTGTAGACGTAGGCTACTCAATGCTAACCTTGTGTGGCAGCTGGATTCACGAGATCACAATAACATGCAGGCTTCAAGGTATGCGTTTGTGGCCGAACCACAGTGGTCCAGACCAATCAGCCCCCTATGAGGAACTACTGACAGTTACGACGGGCGTGGTTTAGGTGTGACGACAGCGAGAAGCGACAATGGCGGCTCCTGAAGACGTTAACGTAGATGCTGATATAGAATCAGTTTTACCTGAACTTCATTGAAAAAAGAGCAAAGAACCGACTGCTTGCCAGCTTTCAGACTGTGGCTTGTTGTGTTTCCTCTTCGGCGCTCCCCTTACTACGTCATATGGTTCGTTGATCTGATTGGTTGAAGTTAGCCGGTGATAGACAGATGGTTCATCCAATCACCTGCCAAGTAGTTTTTGAAAGTGCCAGCCCTTTTCCAAACAGTTTCCAATGACGTCTTCCCAGATGGTTCTGTGTAACAAACCATCTGGTGCGTCAGGTTAACTCGACGTACTGCATGTTCCAACGGACAGAAATTTATCCGTCAATAATTCTGTCCATTTTCCAACGGATCAGTGTGGCCTTGCACTTATGTAAACCACAGGCCCTTTTTGTTATGATCAAGGTTACTGTATTTTCCATAGAAAATGGTACAGCAACACATTTTCATACTAATCCACCTTGATAATCGGAGCTGCTTTTCTAAAATGCATCTTTGCTCAACTAAGATTATCTTCTGTAAATGTTAGTCAGTGAAACAAAAATATATTTTTTGTTAAGACACTTTCAAGGAACCCCAGCTCTATTTAGCAGCCATTAGGTCTGAGACTGGCCAAACCTGTCAGGTAAGTCTGCTGCCCATGTTGGCAATGGCTGTTAATTCCAAAAGTCGTGACGGTAAACAATTGCTGGTGCGAAACTGTGCTTAGCTAGAGGAGGGAAAGACTTGGCAGTGGTTCACTGCTGCCCGTCAGGAGTCTGGTCCCACCTTCAATTGATTATCTGGAAAGAGGCTTGTGGTGCTGAAGTGCAGTGACAGTCTACTTAACTATTATGACTGTGTCATTGAAGTCAAAGCCCAGACTTTAGTTATTTCACTAAATGTGTTGTGTTTTAGCCAAATGTTTTCCTGAGGCCAATAGGGATAATAAAGCTTGTATTGGCTTTGAAGATGTACAGTTGAAACTTGAGCCTTCTTGTGGTCCCCCATAAATCTAGACACAATGTCTTTCATCTCCCTATTTTTTGTGAACAGTCACAAAGACTTTACTCTACTCACGAAGATCTGAAGCAAGTCTTTTTCTCTATGCAGACAGAGACTTTGAGCCTCCGTGTGAGGAGGACGATGACGAAGAGACCATTGAAGTGGAGGAGCAGCAGGAGGGCAACGATGCTGAGAGCCATCGGAGAGAAATTGAGCTGCTGAAGGAGGAGGGCATGCTGCCCCTGGACCAGCTGCTCAGCACGCTTAAACGCTCACAGGTACCGTTGGCCCTACACAAAACCTGACTGGGCTCAGATGGCTGTAAAGGGGTATCGCACTGATTTGGGTGTTAAATTGGATATTGTTCTAACAAGCTTACATATTACAGTGTTTCCTTTTCATCCCCAACGGCTCAGCACCGTCAAACACTCACCATACTAACAACTAAACTAAACCTATCAGGGCCAGGATGGCAGTCGTAAAGCTCGAGGCCAAAAGGTTTCGTCCATATAAGTTTTAGGTATATTTGCATAAAAAATACGCTTCAAAATAAAAACAACTTTCATAATAGATTAAAATGCAGGTAAGTTTTATTTCAGTATTTACAAACATTACCCACATGAGCAAACCATTTAGAGCCTCAAATACATGTTTAGCTATCACACATTGCCAGTTATTGAATCAAGAGCTCAGCGACTCTATTTGAGGATGAAAAAAGTGTCTTCACTCCAGTGAAAAGATACCTTTAGTTAAAAGATGTCTTTAGTGATAGTAAGATACCTTAAGTTAAAAGATGCCTTTAGGTGGTGGCCTAAAGGTTAGAGAAGCGGCCTTGTGACCGGAGGGTCGCCAGTTCGTTCCCCCGGACCGGCAGGAAAAATTGGGCGGGGAAGTGAATGACTAACACTCTCCCGTCCCTTAATACCAACTGCTGAATGGTAAATGGTAAATGGACTGTATTTACATAGCGCTTTTCTAGTCTTCTAGAGACCACTCAAAGCGCTTTTACAATTCATACACTTCACACTTTACCCATTCACTCTCACATTCACACACCGATGGTGGTGGCAACCATGCAAGGCACCAACCTGCTCGTCGGGAGCAGTGAGGGGTTCAGTGTCTTGCTCAAGGACACTTCGACACGCTACCCGGAGGAGCCTCGAACCGGGAACCCTCCGATTCCCAGACGACTGCTCTACCAACTGAGCTATTGCCGCCCCAACAACATTAAACATGCATAAAACAAAATAATGTAGTACATACCTG
>CABFOS010075825.1:0-13048 GCA_900660315.1 Diretmoides pauciradiatus | reverse complement strand
GGGGAAACAGACATATCATTCAATACAGTACACAAATATTTTCACTGTAGTGAACCTATCTATCTCTATCTCTCTCTCTCACACACACACACAAACACACACACACACACACACACACACACACACACACACACACACACACACACATACTTCAAGCTATATATTTAGTTTCAGATCCTCCAGTAGATCCAGTTAGAAACTAAGTTGGGGTTTTCAATAAGAATGAGTGCTATGGTTTTGCAGAGAAGTCTTCTCATACACTCTGAACCTCTGTAAGCCAGTTTAAAGACATTTCATTACCATGAGAGCAGTTTTCAGTTCTTCCCTGAGAGAAAGGGTCTCCTGTCTGAGGAACTGCATTTCTGCATCCTTGACCCGTAGAATTACCTGTAACATAATAAAGTAGAAGGAATAAGAGTTTTTCACAGCATCTGGTTTTGCTCTGAATGTGATGCTAGTGACATCACAACAGTCTAGAGTGGGATTAAAGTGCTGTTGCAGTGGACACTGTGCTCCAGTCATGGATGGCATCACTCTTTTTTGGTGAGATTATTTAGTATGGAGTATTTTATTTTGTCCAGACACCTACCTCCATCTCATAGAGGTCCCTTGCTTGAGAGGTTGCATTGGACTGTTTCCCGTTTAGTGAGGAACGCATGTGGGATACTTCCTCTAGCACTGCCCGACTCAGTTCCTTCCATGATATAAGGGGAGCAAGACAATGTAATATTGGCATAAAAGTCATCAGAAATTCTTTGATTTCTTCAAGCTGTCACAAGAGGAGAGTGATGAGACACAAGATATATGATTATCTGGGGTAGTTATATATCACTTCAGAAGTAAAGAAAGTTTGGTATAGGATCATTTAATAATATCAGAGAAAATGACTCATAGGAAGTTCATCAAAGATTAATCAGGTCAGTTAAAAAATATTTTATTTATCGAGGGAGATCTGAGCATGAATGTGCTTTGTCAGAAACACCATGTAAGTGGGGGATAAGTGATCATTGACAGTTCTATGAAACCTTCATAACTTTTCATACATTTTCTCAAATATCTGCAGCTTTAAAACTATATTTCCCACGGGGAGTGTTCCTCTATGAATTGTGGACTATTACCCAGACTCAAACAGGATCAGATCTTCATATTATGGCAGAATTTTAAAAATACAATCCAAGTGATTGACTCACTAAATCCACTGTGGTACTACAGTTATGTCAACATTTTTTTAAATTAGCATCAAGGGCACAAAACCTTCCTGCCCCCTGATGTACTGTACATACACCTTACCCATATTCATAAATTCGGTTGTGTGTGTACGTGGTCTCTATCATAATCATCAAACTAATCAATTAACTGTAGTTGATAAAATGACAGTGAGCCAAGATAGTAAGTCTAATACTCGCTATTGTATATAACTAGTGGTGACGTCTAGATCTCTCCTCCAGAGCAATACACAGATTAAAAATATTACCTCAGCATTACCTCCAAAAAAATACAAATCTATTTACATAATAGCCTGTTGAATACCTGCTTGTTTTTCAGCTCCTGGTTCTCTTTTTGGTACTGTAGCAAAGCGTGTCTCTCAGCTTGCAGCTCCCGGATCATCTGAGAGTTCTCCACACATTTCTGAGTGTGCTGAACTGACAAGACCTCCAGCTCCTCATGTAATAACTGGATCTCCTTCCTGCAGTGACAAAACAGAAGCATTGACGATGTTATATTGTATAGAGTGTATACAGTTATTATACTAAAACAGATGTCTATTTCATTTGGTGGTTTCACATGAAAAAGCTTCCTTCCACTCTGTTTCAATAGCTGACTTATTGCTTGTTTCAAAAATTGAGTTGTAATTTCAATTGACTTCCCAAATTTACACTGAATTCACTCTAACCCTGAATTTGTAGAAGCCCCAACAACACACGATTACAGACAGTAGTAATTGGCTCAACAAGCCACTTATTTTTACAGCCTTTGAGGCCAGTGTAGGAGCCCTGGATTGGTTCCAGAGTAGTGAAGGGGCCTTTTACCGCAGCAAGGTCTTCCCTACACCACACTACATCTATACAATGACTGCCGCCCTCTGTATAAAGTAAATATTATTCATTTCAATTGGGATAATCATTCATGCATTTCTCTTCATGCATTCCTATTGGTTATGTATCTTAACTAATGTATCATTAACCTAAATGCAATCTCGGAACCCAGAGGTTCAATCGGTCTGACTACAGTAGACTCTGGTTTCCGAGATTGACCTAAATGCTGTGAGTCACAATACTCACCCTAATGGTTCATCTGCAACAAGACATCAGTGTTTTGAAGAACTACCAACCAATCTTTACCTTTTAGTGTTTCAAATGTAGTTTTTAAGGAAAAATCCTTTGGAAGTTTTCTTAATTTTTACCATTCATTTTTGATATACCATTTCCTTCTTGTTGGGTTTGTCATTGTTTCTGTTTTCCAATTCAGTTGCATTTTCATCAACTTTTTGTTTTTCTTTGTTAAGAGGTGAGATGGTGAGAAGCTCAACTCAGTCTGTTATCAGTTTTATATTTACCAAAATATGCATGTGGAATTGTTACAGTAAATATGCCAGATGAGAAGAACAACAGTCACTCACTCGTATTCGGCATGCAGTTGTGAAACGTCAGCACTCTCCCTGATTTGTTGCGACCATTGGCTTTTCTGCAGCTCTTCTTTATGAGCCTTCCTCATTGCCGCTATCGCTTTTAACAGACCAGAGAGGACAAAATTAAAGCATTGCATAAATATTTGCCATTCTTCCTCCAAACTAGTTAGCTCGAGTTTCAAGATTTCAAGTTCTTTCAAGATTAAAGTCATTATAAAGTCATTATTTACATTTCCGCAATGTAACATTTGAAAAAAAAAATTGTCCGTCACAAAAGATAGTTCATTAAACGTAGAATTCAGTCTCCATTCCCTAAATACTATGTTTTTTTTTTTAAATTATAGGGTATGATTTCTTGCCAAACTATTTTACCTGCCATTGTGGCAGCAGTTTCCTCCTTCAACAGATGGTCTTTCTCCTTCAGGAGTGCTGCCACCTCCCTCTGATGTTGCTGCTGCAGATCACCTACCAGCCTCCTGTGCATTTCTTCCATGTCAGTGAAACCTTGATCACAGGATGCCTATAATGCAATATTTTAAAAAATATCCAGTAACAAGGAAAAGCAGAATATATTTTCACAGTACCACATAAAGTGAAATATTTTGGTTGCAGCACTACCTTTTTTGCATTATTTCTGCTCTAATGCTATGTGTTATTTCCAAGTGTAATGCATCTTGAACAATAACAGGAAGGGAATTTAAGTCAGTTAAGGAATCACATGCAAGCAGTGGTCTCACATCTCACTAGAATGTGTCACTTGTGTGTTTTGGCCATACATTACCAAAACATCTATTTAAATGGCAGATTGTTTTGTGTTGGTACAAAGGTGTAATGGCCATTACTATCCATCCTTGATATAAGATGAGGTAGGTGGGATGTACTGAAAGCTGATTATTTCTTGATCAATTTTTTTGGAATAAATAAAAAGTGAATTATTACTCATTAAAGAGACTACTACTATATGATCCAGTCACTGGGATTATATGGCTATATCAATGAAAAGATGTCTGTTACCTTAAGTTTTTCAAAGTCTTTCTGGAAAGCCTCTCTCATGGCATCTGCATCTCCTTCCGTGTTTGGTCCATCCATTATTAATTCATCTGATATAGGGCCTGAGTTTAGGCTCAGGTCTGGTGAGGAGGTGACAGTTTCAGTGGGACTAGGTGCGTCTATGCAGGATTTGGTCTGTTTATCTTTGGAAATGCAAGCAGTCTTGGCATAATAGTTATGCAAGTGTTTCATCTCCTCTTCGTGGATCTCCTGCAGTTCCCTTATTTTCTCTTGGAACTCCTTCTCCAGTTTTTGCATCCTGTCCTCATGATAATCCCCAATTTTCTGTATGTCTTCTAAGAGCTGCTGGTTCCCAGTCTCTGCACATATTCTGTGTTGCTCTGCAGACTCTAGCTGTTCTCTTAGCACATTGTTGTCCTCCTGAAGCTGAAATAAGGTGTGACTAAATGCCTGCTGCTCATCAATAAGTGCAATATCCTGCTCCTTGCACATGGTTTGCAGTCTGTCATGCATCACCTTACTTTGCTGCAACTCAAGCTCTAAATCCAAGTACAGTCTGTCTGACAAATAGATCAACTTGGCCTCCTGCTGCACCCAATTCAAGTCTATTGCAGAATCATTTACCCAGTTGTGGTGCACACTACTCTCCGTGTGGGGTCCATTGCAATCAGAGATTTCCTGACAGAGTTGACGTACAACTTTAGCCCTTCTTTGCAGCTGGGATATAAGTCTCTCTAACCAGTCTTGTTTTTTCTCTACCTCTACCTTGCTAGTAATCGATTGCTCCCTGTCAAGGGGCTTTG
Organism: Diretmoides pauciradiatus; assembly: GCA_900660315.1. NCBI lineage: Eukaryota > Metazoa > Chordata > Actinopteri > Trachichthyiformes > Diretmidae > Diretmoides > Diretmoides pauciradiatus. The sequence continues at coordinate 8,605 of CABFOS010075825.1, read as the reverse complement.
CAGCCTCTTCCAAACCTCTACTCTCTACCTGCACCTGCTCCTCATAAGGAGCCAACTCTGGAGGACTAATATCTGCCAGACCCCTGCTAGGAACAACAGTTGCATAATCAGATCTCCCAGGACCTTGCCAGAGATGTTCCGATGCTTGGTCATTTACTCGCAGGTGTTCCTGGGTCATTCTTTCATATTGCCGCTGAAATTTTAGGGCATTATAAATTAGCTCAGCTTCAGTACAGACTGTGCCAATGGTATTTTCCAAAGATTCATTGTTGTCAACTACTTTCCCCATCTGGTTCCCTTTCTCCATCTCTAAGGCTATTCTTTGGGAGATTATGCTTTTGTATCTGTGTGCCACACCACCCTCATCTTCTCCTGATACTAATTGTAGTTGCCCATGTTGACGTTGAAGGACAGACACCATTTTTTCTACTACTAATACTTCTCTCATTAATGTTCTACCGATACGTCCCATTTCCTCTTCTAAGGGTAACATTTTAGGGAATGTACTTGTAGCACTAATGTTGATCTCAGCCCCAGGTAATGCCCCCTGACTGATCATCTTATCCTCCCCTTTGCAAGCATAATATGATTCATGCTGTTGTTTTTCTGCATCTTTCTCTCCTTGATGGAGGCAGGCGACAGCAGTGGCTAGTTGCTTCTCAAACTCAGAAAAATCTACGGCGGTACTGCTTTCTCCCTGGTTCTTAAGAAGGGTTTGAAGTCTCTCCCCGCAGGCCTCTATAATTTTCAGTGCAGCCTGAAACCTGTCAACCAACACCCTTGAGCGACTCTCTGTCTCCTGGGCAAAGCGCTGGCTCTGCTTGGCCTGACTGTGAAGCAACAGACTGAGGTGTTGGGCAGTGGCTCGGCTCTGAGTGAGCTGGGAGCAAAGGTGGGGATCTTGGCAGTTAATGTGACTCTGGTGAACCTCCAGCTTTTGAGTAATGTCCCTTAGCTTCTCTTCTGTCACATATAGCTTGGTCTCAAGAAACTGTATCACAGACATAAACCTATCTGGGTCGTCTCCTGCAGTGACAATGCACTGGTATGATGGGTCAATTGAGCGAGACCGGGCTCTTGTATGTTCTGCTTGAGAAGAGTTGTCATTTATTTGAACAGCATCTATGGCATCCAAGCTGCTAGATGACTGGCTGCTGGATTTTGCATTTGGATTTCTGTCATTTACAGGGAGAGCAGGCTCAGTTGTCTGCTGAGAAGAGACACAGGTGCATACTTTCAATACCTCAGTTAGTTTCACTTCTGTTTCTTCAAGGCTAGTCCCTAAGACTTCCATCTTCACTAAAACTTCATTAAGCTCTTGCTCCTTTCTGTCAAGAAGTCTCTCGTAGCCTTCCCGTATGTCCTGTGCTTCGACCTCCCTGCCCTGTACATGCCCTAAGGCCAGCTGCAGTTCCTCACAAACTCTCTCATATGAGTGCTCTAGGTTGTAGTAGTGTGTCTCCTCTGTTTTCAGGCGGTTCTGCAGCCTGCTCACCTCCCCATCTGCCTCAGCCAACTGGTTCTGGAGCTCTTGACAGCGACAGTTGAACTGTTCTCTTTCCTCCTGTAGCCTCTGTACAGCAGACACTGTACAAGCTAGCTCCTCTTGAAGTTGTTGTTGAGCTTCCTCAATCTCCCCGGTCCATGACTGACCCTTATTCAGGCTTTCCACCTGCTGCACAGCCCTTTCCAGTCTTTGCTGGAGGTCCTGTGAGTGTTGCTCTGCCTGTGTCAGGCTAGCAGTCAGGCTCCTCCGTTCTCTGTCCTGACTTTCTTGAAGGAGGACCAGGTGCTTCTGCAGACGAACCTCTTTCTGAGCCTGTGCCTCATCATTGGCACAAAGCCGTGCTGTCACATCTTGGAGCTGTTCCCGCAAGCGATCAGCCTCCTGCTGGAGTGCTTGGTAGCCCTGAGATTCCTGTGGCAGCTGCTTCAAACAGGATTCAGCCTCCCTCCTCTGCTCTTCACTGATGGTCAGCTGGGACTGCAGGGAGGCCACACAACGCTCCCACTCTACTTGTTGCTCATCAAAGTGTCGGTGATCTTGCTCTAGATGGGTACGTGCATGTGCTCTGGCTTCCTCAAGGCTCATCCTTTGTGCCTCCAGCTCAAAGCATAGGTCATGGTTAATCTTCTGCAGTTGTTGTAAAGTCGGTGCTTGTGCTGATGAGGAGTTTGAAAGGCCACTCTAAAGGACAACAATGACCTTTTTTGAGACAAAATGTGCTTTCTATGGGATTAGTTAATGAAAGTTACTTAACTTATGTATTTTTGTATTTTTGCTATAATTAGTACCTTTATACTTTTGATTCAAAATACATTTATTACACGTGTAACCTGTGAAAAACTATGGTTTCTCTCAGTCACTAAACTAGGAGCTCCATCAATAAACATATTCTCCCATTTCTCAAAGGTCACCTTGAAGCTAACTAGTGATTGTAAAAAATATTACATTTTCAGATCATCTGCATTATACTGTACCTGTGGAATGACCCTTTCTCTTTCTCTCTTATTCTCTCTCTCGTGCTGCAGCTGATCCTGCAGACTCCTATTGAACTGCTGGAGTCGAGACAGCTCCTTCTGTGTTTGCTCCAGCTGCAGAGATGGCAAGGGAAGATCAGGGAAACAAACATGCAGCAAAACATATATTGTGGACACATATTTAGATCAAAGTATTGGTCCCCTTCTTGATTACTGCTGCTATATGATTATTTTACATTTTGCTCAATTAAAAAAATACCCACACAAACCTATTTCACAATCCCACTAGGAAGCGCACACACTCACCTCTCTGACAAGTTGCCCAGTTTGCTGTTTTGGCAGTTTTTCCTTTTCTTTCAGATAAGTGGTGCTTATGGATATCGGTCTCTCCTCGCTCAGAGGGCTGGTTTCAACTTGCTGCCATCTCTGCTCAGTTTCATCTCCCATGTTTGAGTGTTCATCATAACGCTCATCATTAGATGGCTCCAGTGTGGATGAGGAGCTGTCACTGTCAACCGCTTCACACTGGGATGTTGCAACACCATATGATGCATCAGTCCCACCTGTTGTATAGAAAGCAAATACACATAGAAACATTCAATCCAGTGTGTCACATAACATGGGGACATGCGTAATTTCACTGTATGTAAGTAGTTTAAAATAGTGAAAGCAGTTTGTGCTCTTAACATAACTGTATCCATACAACTCATGTCTTACCAGAACTTTTAAGATAAATTCTGCTCCATATTTCTGTCATGTAACAGTCACTAGTGAATCAATAGTGCAATCAATACATTTCATAGTGAGAAAACGTCTTCAATAAATAAAAATGTAAATCAAAGTAGTACAGGCTGCACCAAACTCAAATTCCAGATGGGGCCTTTTAATTTTAAAAAAAACAACGATTTAAAAAAAAATAATTCTTTGATGACATGTATCCTTCATTTGTCTTCCTTTTGTTCATTCACACCTGTTTGTGTGGTTCCAATAAGAAGCGGACGGTGATGAGAGAAAACATTTCCACTCTCCTGCTCTTTCTGCTGTTGATGCATGACCTCTGTCCAGTCAAATGTTGTGTACCGCCCCTCTCTACAGTGATCTCCCACACGGTTCTTTTGATGCGGTGTATTCCCCACAACCTCAAGCGACTGTGAATCTGGTCTCTGTGACTTCAGTGGAGTGGAGCTGGGAGAAAGGAATCAATGAGAAGTTTCTGTAACTCATACATAAATCTGTATGTGCAATTTGTTAAATATGCCATCCACCTGGATCGAAATCAGTCCTACAGGCAGATCCCATAAAATTTGTAACTATATAGCTGAATGTCTGTCATATCTGAGTTCAGTGTGCAGTTCCTCTGGCCCATCACCTTTAGAGAAGAAGATTAATCTGCTTAATTTACCTTGTGACATCTGGTGTAAAAGTGGGCCTCACGTTCTTCAACACTGCTTGGATCCAGTTGCGTCTAATCCCAGAGGTCATAGCACAGAGGGTGTACACTCCATCTTTGGTCTATGAAAAGAGATGGTGTATTCAGTAACAGACATTTGTCAGGGACAGTGCAAACTGATGAGTTGGTCACAAAGGCTATAGTTTCTAATTGTATTTAAGGTCATTAGCAGTTTGTTACAGTTCATTTAAGCTGTTGACTCAGCTAGGTTTGATCATTTAACAAACAACCAAACAAGGTTTCTATAGGTGTTCCATTTTAAAATGGAAACATGCTTTTTTGTTAGTAATGAAAATGTGTGTTATGAATTATGTTTTAGATACTATTATAGAGGAGGATGGGTAGTACATGGAATGATGAGTGGTGGTGGTGAAGGTCTGGATAATCAGTATTCATGAATGTGCCACATAGCTGTTATGAAGCTCTTGTTATGAATGTGTTACAGAGTTCATGTGAAGTGTAAAGCCCAGCTATTGGCCATACTCTGGTTAAGGTCCTATACAGGTTTTACATGCACATTTGACTGAGTATCCCTGTTCCCGCCAGATAAGGTAACTAGCAACTGTAATCGAATACATTTTCAAAATAACCTTTCCAACCCTGATTATATAAAACCACTTGCCACATATATAGGTAAATGTATGTAAATGTATTATTTATTATACCTATTAAATATCTGTATACTATTCAAGTGTAATAATTGTATTACTCTGCATTTTATTACTGTGCATTTTATATAGTTATAAACATACTATAACAACACACTATTGAACTCACATGAATTTGAAAGCCATAGTTCTTCTGAGCTGGGTAGTCTGTGATCTCATAACATGTGGACAAGTTTATCTCACCATCCATGCCAGCTGCCTGAAATGAACAAGCCAGGAACAAACAAGACAGTTTAGGGCAACTAAATACGTCTTAAATCTACATTTTTATCGTAGGCTATAAGCAGTCAGTAATTCCTTACAATGAATGTTGAGTAGTGTGGATTTCTGACATCATGTCTCTAGTGTCTCATAATCTGCTTGTACCTATGCATGGGTTCCCAACAGCCAACCACAAAGTTGAAAACTACAAGACATATAAGGTAATTTTAATGATATTCATATGACAGAGTGGAATACCAGCGCACCTCCTCAGCCATTGAATCTCTGTAGAACCTCAGGATTTGGTCAGTCAGGACAAACCAGTGTTTCTGCCACTATATGAAAAGCATTCAAAGTCAGAGAGGATAAGACGAAAACTGTCCAAATTAGATTGAAATAACAGTTACTCTGTCCTAAATATTTGGTGTCAGAGCTGAGATCGTTTCTGCTCCAGTTGATTCAAACCGCTCATCAAATTTGACAATGAATTCACCTGTCCGTCTGCATCCTTCCGCATCAGCCATCCTTTCTTAAAGTTGAGTAGATCAGGCTGAGGAGGAAGCAAAGCATCTTAAGTGCGGTTCAAACAATGAAGTATATTCAATCCTAACACTGGACTGGAGAATCTAAGAGACCTACAGTAACAGTATGATATGGGCACAATAATTCACAGATACCTTAACCATGCAATGCTTGGTACATAATAAAACTAGAAAGACTAGAAAAACTAGAAGGACCTCCGCCCAGGATGCATGTCGCCTGTTTATGCGAATCAGATTCAGATCCACTCCAAAATGTAATAGCTCTTCCTTGGGCCAAGCTGCACCTATCCAGCAGATATCATGAAAATCAGATGCTGTGTTAAGCTATTAGACCTCACTTCCTGTTCACTTCCTGTTTACTTCCTGATTACGTGAGGTTGCATCGATGTTGAGTGGCGGCCATGTTAAATTGTGCCCTTTGACCCTTAGGGAACATGCATATGAAGTAGAATGTCAAAGGGGTGATGCGTTAAGCAATTAGACCTCACGCAGCGTTGCGTTGATGTTGGGTGGCGGCCATGTTAAATTGTGCCCAGTGACCCTTAGGGAGTGTGGATATTAAGTAGAATCTAGGCTAACTGTATTGCTACAGTCTTCTAATGGGGATTGTCCACGACATAATAAACTTATAAACTAAACTAAATGTCAGATGGATGATGCGTTAAGCAATTAGACCTCACTTCCTGTGTATGTGGCGCCCTGTGATTCCGATCATCTCCAAAATGTAAAGGGTTCTTCCTTGGTCTGTGCTACACCCCTCCACCAGGTATCATAAAAATTGGATGATGCGTTAAGCAATTAGACCTCGTTCCTCACTTCGACCTTGGGCAGAGGTAATTAGTTGTTCAAATTGCTTTGAAAGAATGGGTCGTACCACTATCATGCGGGGGTTGAGCAGGGCCAGGTCCAAGTCGTGGATGTCGGGGTAACGTGGGTAATCTTCTGTCATCTCTGCATAGGACAATCTGGGCTGAGTGGTGCTCTGTGTTAGAAGACACAGTCGCATGGAAACAATGGAAATGAAAAGATGTTAGATGTGAGATTCTTTCCAAATCAACCCTGAATAAGATTGAAATGAACCTGTCCCCCTTTTTCAGTGGCCGTGGTTTTAAAGGTACATTTCCTATTCGCTTTCCCCGTAGACATTTCAGGACATGAGGATACAAAGAGTGTGGAGCGTTAAACCAAACCAATCAGTTATGAATCACCAGAAATAGATGAAAGGGATGAAAAATAAAAACTGTCTCCATAAAGTTTTCTAAGAGAGATGCATAACCCAACTTTAGAGTGTGTCACGTTTCTACGGTAACATCAACCTCTCCGACCATCTCTACCGTCGTCCCACATTCGCCTTCAGGCAACTGTGACATTAAATGATGGATTAGTAAATTATTTAGGTTGTGTCATCCCAGAATGCACAGTACATGGGTTTAAAAATCAAATGTGTTACAGAAGTGACAATGACAAAACATTGTATTAAGACTTTAATAGACTTTATATTAGTACTTTTACGTGAGAGCTGAGGGACATCATTGCTTTTTATTAAAAATCAGATCTGGTACAATCACAATCGTCCACCTCTGATATGATAGATGAGATGCAGTTTGATTGATATCGAATATCAGCACAAAATATTGGCTTGTTTGACCGATATGGTAACTAAACTGAAGGGGCGGAGGTCGGTTTCGAATCCCAGGCTCCCGCTCCGAAAACCATCGAAACAACCACTGCGTCAAGAGAACCGGCTCCCTTGGTGAAGATGTTATTGGACCTTTATCTTTGAGGAGTGAGTTTCACCTGATCACCTCGCTACCTACTCGATGACTCACAAGGATCTTACTCGGTTACACTTTATCAGCAGCTTCAATCCAAACATCTCAGGATCGATTATTGCCTTCAAAACCCCACATCAGTTGAACTTGTTATTTCACGTGTTATTTCAACACTGACCGACTGGTTCTCGGCGTAGCAGACCCCCCGGATGAGCAGGTTGACCAGCTGGGATCGGAGGATGAGGCCGTGGAAGGTGAGCGGTCTGAAGCGCTCCTCCATGGTCCACTCCTCGCTGGGCGACTGGTCCGGGTACAGGTTGGGGTAGGGCACGTGTCTGTACAAAGCAAACAACACTCTGAGGACCAGCATCCCTTTGAAGTCGGGTTAGTCCGCTATTAACGGTTTTGTAGATATGGGTGTTTTATTATGAATCGCCCGGTCGATCCACCTCTGATATCAGGGTAAGTAGCTACAGGTTTCAGAAAGCCAACGTTAAGATGTTTTAAGACCTTTACAAAACTTGGAAAAAAAACTTGTCTGATTTAGTCTCTGTCGCATTGCTGTGGTGTTACGTCAAGCTGTTTTAACATTTAATAAAAACTATTTCATACCAAGGTTTTTGAAAATTGATATCAAAATTCAAAAATTTGATTAAATGTTAAAAGGGCTTACAATATCTATCAGATTCTTGAATTTAGATATCAAACTTCCGAAAACTTCCAAAAACTTCTGAAATCAAGTTTCCGAGTTTTGATATGAAATTTCGTAAGTTTTTGAAATGTGATATTGAAACTCAAAATTTTGGTATCAAAATTAGAATTTGATATCACATTTCTGGAACTTGATATCAAAATTCTGAAATGTGACATCAAATTTCAAAATTTCTGATATCAAACTTCCGAAATTTGACATCAAATTTAAGAAACTTGATATCAAATTTCGGAAATTTGATATCTAATTTCAAAAGCCTGATATATATTGTAAGCCCTTTTAACATATAATCAAGATTTTTTTGATATCAAAATTCCGAATTTTGATATCTTGATCATGGTATTTCCCCTGCCAGGTAAGTATCGGGGATCGGGGCGGCGTCTGCAGTGATGCGGTCGCTCAACCGGTCCATCGTGGTGAAGAGAGAGCTGAGCCAGAAGGCGAAGCTCTCGATTTACCGGTCAATCTACGTTCCAACCCTCACCTATGGTCATGAGCTTTGGGTAGTGACCGAAAGAACGAGATCGCGAATACAAGCGGCTGAAATGAGTTTCCTTCGCAGGGTGGCCGGGCTCAGCCTTAGAGATAGGGTGAGGAGCTCGGACATCTGGGAGGGACTCAGAGTAGAACTGCTGCTCCTCTACGTCGAGAGGAGCCAGCTGAGGTGGTTCGGGCATCTGGTTAGGATGCCTCCCGGACGCCTCCCTGGGGAGGTGTTTCGGGCATGTCCAACCGGGAGGAGACCTCGGGGTCGACCCAGGACACGCTGGAGGGATTAC
>CABFOS010075824.1:0-14690 GCA_900660315.1 Diretmoides pauciradiatus | reverse complement strand
CTTATAATCCTTTTTTAAGAGCTGTGAAATAATTCTGGCGGCTCGCAGACTGGAGGTCTATGCTAGATCACGTGGTTTCTTCTGGGTTTTCTGCCCTACGGAAGTATATAAAGGGGCGTCGCCATACAGTCGTGACGTCAGCTGCAAAGTGTCAATTCAGTCTAGTACAGCTGAGAGGCGAACCACACCTCGATATGCTTAATTGACTGCCAGTACGGCTATATAACATACACTGCATTCACAGGCTAGCACAGCCGAGAGGCGAAACACACCTCTATATGCTGAACACTAGCCAAGCTGTGATCCAGCCCGTAGCGGCCGCCGGTTAGCATCAGCTAGCATCAGCTAGCAGACCGCGGCGCTACACGTGGCTATCACGCGGCTAGCCCTCCGCAGCAGAGAGCCGCCATGATGGGAGATGTCTCACTTACCTGTCCGTGACAACATCCTAAAGGAGCTGAAACGGACTCGTTACGGTCTCTGGCGGGCGTAAACGCAGCGCCAACCCTGGGGTTTACAAGACCTCAAGCGAACCAGCCGTCAGCCTAGTTTGACCTGCTACCGTCTCACACGGTTGCGAGAAGATTGAAGGAACAGAGCGGGGGATGACGGGGCGTCTTATGCGAGGGCGCACCCTACGTCATCCCCGGCCACAGGTGACGTTGTTGGTATAAATTACTCGACCTGCGCTAACGCGAGATGGACAATATCCAGTGCTTACGCACCGCCTCTGGCGGTCAGTAAGAATGAAATAGAACTATAGTCGCACAAAACTGTTGCTGTCTACCTTTTGACCACCGGTGGCAGCAGCGAGCGTATTGCTCAGAAGCACAGTACTCTAGTAGGCGACAGACCCCCCATGGCGATTTTATTATTAAAAAGCGAACAAATCTAGCTAATTTTGAAACATAGGAGAAAATGTTATTCGTTCACAGCAAATGCATTTGGTGACAAATTGGTACCAGTCTGATGACAGCACCCTCCTCAGCTACATGAGGGGGAGAGCAGGAGGAGCCTGTCAGAGGGCCAATAGCTACTTTCTTTGAAACAGAGTTGCAACACTGCAGTACTGGCAAGGACGTTGAGGTGTCTGTCGGCCATCTTTGATTCATTACTTTGGAGATTTTGGGTAAACTTGTCTTTAACACAGTCTAAAAGTTTATTTGTACATAGGAGATGTAGAGCGTTCACAGCAGTGAAAGTAGACAAATGAAAGATTACGACCCTATACCTCAAAGGGTCCTACATCCGGGCTAAGCTAGGCCATGTTAGAACACTACTAAGGAGCACCACTAGGGGTAGCAAAATAAAGACAAGCAAGTTTGTCCAAGATTAAATTTAAGTTGCATTGCATACAATGCTAGCTTGAAAGGCCTCAACATGTTGCTGCTATTAATTGGTATTAATTTGCATCCTGAGTTCAAACATAGACAATCAGTGTGTTTACATGCACATTAATACGCTGATAATAACCCGATAATGGTAATAATTTAATTATTAAAATGGCCATGTGAACGCCTTTATCTGATTTCCAAAATCGGGGTACGATCTTAATCAGCGTATTCAAACCCTGATAAAGACCCCTGGATTTTTGCCCAATCTTTCAATTCTTTGAACTTTACTCAGCTTTCTTGCGTTTTTTGGAAACTGCGCATGTCAGACGGACTAGCTGCTCCTTCAGTATATGTAAATAAAGTCCCAAAACACCGATACACCTTGGAAATACAGTAGTCTGCAGCTGTGACGAATTCCAGTATTTGAGCGACTTCTCCTGACATATAGCGATTTCTCATTTCCCCAAAGATGAATAGTCGCATTAGACAGTTTTTGACCAGCCGCTTTTTGCTGCAAATGGACAATAGTGCACCTCAAGGCTGTTCGGTGCTATTACAACTACAATATGGGGATAGCTATCGTGAGTAGTTCACGAACTGAAGCTTTAGTGTTTTAAAGTGGAAAAAGTAAGCAGCCTATCTAGTAATTACATTGGCATACACAAAATACACATCTCATTTTCAATAGACCATCAATTGTGGTGATGGGCGCAAGGTCGGGAGATATCTTAGATTTGAAGGGCAATAAAAGTGTCAAACCAAATTGAACGCTCTCGTGGTGAAATAAACGTGTTTCTATTCTCTACACAGCAGCACAGAACCTGCAAAGGGGGCTAACCTCGTAAATAGCTTATGATGAGCCATTATGGGTTGTAATTCTGGAGCTAAAACTTTCAGCCTAGTAGTTCACTTTGCATGCCAACCCAAAATAAAGTCAGCATCTGTTTTCAGGAGCACCGACACAGCGGACACATTAGGGTTTCCCACAATGTTTCACTAGGTATCACACTGCATTTTCTTCGCGTTTATATCACGCTGTGTTGTTGGATGCTGCTTGCAAGAGCTGCAGCCCATCTAGGCTATGTTCCACACCAAAACCAAATCCTCAGGCTAAACTACAGCTCATGGCAATCATGTCTCGCTGCTCACTATACCGACATCTGTACATTGTTGAAAAACAAACAAATGTTACCTCCGAGCGGTGTAGATGTAGACAGGGTGCACTTTATACGCTGCATTCAATTATTTCTTACTTTCGTCTTCCATCCATTTCACAGTCGCCATTTTCCGTGGTGGTCTGGTGTGGGCCAGATCATTTCTTCTGAAAGGGTAAACACACACACAATCGACCGTATAGTAAAATAGCACGCACAAATATCGCAAAATGCACATTGTATAACAAATTAGTATCATGTTTATAATCACCAGGTTTATCGAGTCCTATCCTTTGTTTTCTAAATGAAGTTACGTTGCGCCGCCGTCTCCCCCCACCGAAAACTGAGATGGTTTGTTCCAGATAGGAGGCATAAAAACCTGACCATCTCTTTAGGGGTTGATAGCGGTTAATCACTATTTTAATTGATATAATAATTTGAGACTTGTAGGAATCAACATTCTGGCTGTTGTTTTGGAATATTATTTATATTTAACCGTTTTTTTGAAGCACTGTCTAAAATCGACCTAACAAAGGTGTTGCCACAATCCCACAAATGGTTGTCATTTTCTCAGAGGTCTTTGTTGTCTTCATAGCGGATGATTAATTTAATTATTGTCAGTGTCAGTGGGTTTTTTTGGGGGGGGGAGAGAAAACACTTTGTCTTTGAGTACATATTCAGAAACTGTGGTATTAAAACGTGTCCATGGTGATAGTATGAGCAGCTGGCCTACAGGACTTTTATTTTGACACATCGTTTATAAGTCACCGTAACCTGGGTAGAAGATGTAATGTCATATCAGGAGGTGCCCGGCGAGTAACGAGCTCGTCCTTAGTTTGACTAAACTTAGCTTGTCGTTGTCACAGGTGGGTACAAAATGGTTCATAGAGTTACATTTTTAGATTCATGAGTGATTCTGGAGTCCATGCGAGTCTTTACAAAGGTTGTGACAGTGACCTGGCAAACTTCAGACAACTAGCTAACTGACCAACGTTAGCTAGTTAGTTAGCTACTATAACCAATAACACCGATACTACAAAATAATACACGATATATCTTTCTTCAGAATTAGAGTTGTGTTTCAAAATATGCACGAATTGGCCAATACATGTATTTGTACATGTATATGACTAAGATTTTTTTTTTTTACACTGGAAATACATTCTTCATGTGCAAGTACAGCCGAAATACGTTTTAGCCACTGAAAATAGATTTTCTATTTCATGTAAATACATTTATGGGTCAGCTTTTGTATATTTTGAAATATAAGTCTCTATGTAGTCTAAAGTTTAAGTGAAATTAAACATGTAAGATGTTCAGTATCATAATGTTACTCCAAGTGACTAGTGGTGGGGTTTTTGCCTTCAGATGTTTATGCACCTTGCGTGATCTGATGAGATGTGGGACTCAGATGACTGCACCTTGTCCCTGGACAATCTGTTTTTCGTCAGGCCTGTTGTCCAGAAAGTGTGAGTAGCATAAAGTACACCAAGTCTGTCTCTCTTTCTCTCTTATTTCTTTCACGCTCAATGGATTGAATATCCCCCCTCCTCCCTGAATCCTTTTTTACAGAACGCCGCTCCACCAAGAGGCCGGTCCATGGCAGTTGGAAGTGCCTCCATCGCTCTCTCAGATCCCAGCCACCCAGGATATCCAGAAAGAAGCAGAGATGTTCTCAGCCACTCAGGATATCCAGAAAGAAGCAGAGATGTTCTCAGCCTTATACAGTATGTCGTGCCCTTGATTGGGGTGAAATCCTTGAGTATCTGGCCTGTTGAAGCCTTACTAAATTGAACTGTGTGACTCAGTGACATGGTGGTTGAATAGGCTTGAATGCCTTCACAATTTTGCTTAACTCGAATAAACAAATAGTTAGCAGGCACAAGTCTTAATAAATATTCGCTGAATCATCAGTTTAATAGCAGTGGTAAATTCCTTGCTGTAATTCTAAATTCCTTTCATCTCACTTAAGTGAATCAACAGCTACCAACAACTCAATTTCATTGTTTCATTTCACCTGTCTCCCTCCCTCTTAAATATTTCTCACAGGTTTCTCACAAAAGCCCAAGAAATTCCTGCCCCCTTTTAAACAATCAGCTGACTCAAAGGTTTTCACATCACAGAGTTTCAACAGTGATGAGAAAGAGATAGCGGACATCCAGGGCGGCAGCGGCAAGTGTGATGACCCTTGGGGAGGTGAAGGGTTCATGGATTATTCCCAGGTTGCCTGTCAGAGTGGCAGAGGTGGAGATGAAACCCCGATGGACTCTGGTCATGCGGCCACCAGCAGGAGATGTTTGTCTCAGGACTCTGGCCAAAGCCCATCTCTACGGAGAAGGCATGAGTCAGTTATATGTCTGTTATATTGTGTGGATTCATGATACAGTTAGTTAAGATGTAACTTCATCAATAAGAGGCTTGATTTGTTTTCATTAAACAATGAGTAATGAGAAGAATGAAAGAATGCTAAACCATATATTTTTTATGTCAAGCCCATTCATTCTTGTAGTCAGGCCGTAATGCCTATGCTAAAAGAAGCCTCCAAGCTAGCAACCTTAAATGTTTATTTTCATTATTTCGCCCTTCTCCTTCCTGAATCCTTAATTCCCTTCTTAACTCCTCTCTCCTACAACAGTTTATTCAAACCTTTCAGAGGTCAGGTGTTGAACAGTGGAAGCGCTGTGCCGAACACAAATGACCTCGGCGGCGGCAGCAGCAGCAGCAATCAAGCAACATCCAGACCTCAAACTTTCCTCAGTCAGGTTACTATGGTGACAGAGCCTCCTCTTCAGCCACTGCCGGCGACAGCTAGCCAGGCAGCTCCTCCTTTCTCCCTCCCTCCTCTGGGCTCATCTGCAGCGAGTGGCCGACCCCCACAGCAGGCAGCACAGGCGGAGACACAGGACAAGGGCACAAAGAGAGCCCTCGTTCCGCCCATGACGCCTCAGCCGCTACACATACAAGGTGCTGCACTGCACTGACACAGTCAGACACTTGTCATCTCCATGGTTTAGAACTGGTACACCAAATGCTACACATATAGCTTCTATGAGGTGTTGCAGCTAAAGACTGGGCCCAAGTCCAGCAATGGCAGCAGCTGCCACAGTCTGTTAGGGTGTGATGAGGGGAAATGAGGTGAGTTCTCCCCATTGACCACTTCATTGTAATGATACATGGTGGTCACTAGGTGGTGGACGATACCTTTTTTATTTGAATTGGATTTGATTTGTCAGTGGATATTGTACTAATTGTGTAATTGAAAGTATAGCTGTCAATCTATGTGTGGATTATATGCTTTGTAGGCTCTTCTGGGTCTGGTGTTTTACGTCCAGTCTCCGAAATCCGTATCCTTTTTGCTCTGTGAGTCAACAAATTTGAAGATTTTAAGTATTTGATTATGTCGGAATACATTGTACTTGGATTTCTTGACTCACACAAATGTAGCAGCTAAGTTCAGATCCGTCTTCAGGGAGTTCCCCTTCTTCAACTACGTTCAGTCCAAAGCCCTGGATGATGTAAGCAAATAAAATCTTCATCATTTTTGATTCTCTCAATGACATTGTCCACATATATTTAAAACCCTTCATGAGCAGAATGCTGAGGACTATGAATAACAACATAGTTATCACAGGTTATAACTTTTAATAAACCTTTGAAAGTGAAGGGTTACTGTGCTTCTCTCCTGTAGTCTATTTATATTTGGTTTGTTCACAGGTTCTTTACACAGGTAAGAACTTTGTGGCCTGTGCCCCTACTGGATCTGGTAAAACAGTCTTGTTTGAGCTGGCCATCATCCGCCTGCTGATGGAGACGTCAGAGCCCTGGAGCGACGTGAAGGCTGTCTATAGTGAGTATATTATTAGGTAACCCATTAAAAAATACCATTTAAGCCCCAATCCTGAGTAGATTTAGATATGAGCTATATTCACATTGATTCTGGAAGAGTCTGAGTTGTATGGCACTGAATTTAACTTTTGGAAACATCCTGGAATTTTGTCTACTCTTTTCTTAACGGCAAGCATTACAGATCTGCTTTACTTAACTGTTTACAAACCTTGTATGAATGAAAACGTAAAGCTAACAGTGTTTCAACAGGGTGCATCTGACTGCAGTCATGGATGGGGGGTTTAAATATTTTACTTCTACTGTTTTGATTCTTGATTCAACCACACCTTTAGCTTAACTTTTAGGTATTTGTAAGATACTGAGATTCTAAGAAAGAGATTCACCCTTTGTTCTTGCCAGTGGCCCCCATCAAAGCTCTTTGCAGCCAGTGCTTTGAGAACTGGAAACAGAAGTTTGGCCCCCTGGGGCTTAAGTGCAAGGAGCTGACCGGTGACACAGAGATTGATGACTTCTTTGAGATTCAGGACACCCACATCATCATCACCACGCCTGTGTGTGACACCAGATTGTATCTCTACCATCGTTCAAAACAAATCAAAGAAATGCTAACGCAGTTTAGGGAGAAGGTTCAATGATAGTATTTTTCTTGATAGAGTTCAAGTTCAAAGTTTTATTCATCACATATAACATGGTACAGAGCATAGTGGAATGCTGCTGTCAAACGTCTCAACTGTGCTATTACATAGTAAGCATAATACACATAATAACACAATAAACATAAGAATATAATAATGCCAATAGTGTAGAAACATAACAAAATAATAATAATTTGAACAGTTATGTAATATATCTTTTCCTCTCAGGAAAAATGGGACAGCATGACAAGGAAATGGAAGGATAACTGTCTGCTGCAGCTAGTCAGGCTCTTCCTTATCGATGAAGTAAGAGTATTTTTGTTCGCTAGCCCATAGGTTATAGTACGTCATATGTGGCTTGTGGTATGTTGGATACCAATAGTGTGGTCTGCACTGTGTGCTCATGCACCAATTGGAGATGTGCTGCCTACAGTTTGTTTTATTATTCCACATTTAGCCTCTGTCCTCAGCAGTTTGTTCACTTGAGGCTTGGAGTTAAGGCCAAGAAAGAATATGGCACATGATATAATTTGCCTACTTACAAGTGATATGTGGTTGATACAACCGCTCTGGTTGTAATCTGTTGTTAATAATAGATCGGCAAGTAATAAGGAAGGGATGGCCACGGTATGCAGGTAAAATTAGGTTATCGCTTCCTTATTGTCACTGTCAGCTGACAGATCTTCCTCCATGTGTCTCCAGGTGCATGTGGTGAAGGATGTGACCCGCGGGGCCACTCTGGAAGTGGTGGTGAGCAGGATGAAGGCAGTACATGCCTACAGGACAGCAGAGAACCCACAGGCAGACCTCTCCATGAGGTTTGTGGCTGTGTCAGCCACCATACCTAACATCTCTGATGTAAGTAGCTGGGATGTGTTGATGAAGGAGCCTGGCACATTTGAGCACAATATTTGACAGACTGTGAGGGCAAAGCTTTCTTAATGGGTATTCTGTGATAAATTATTAATTGTGGACTAAGGAAATTAAAACAAAAACATAAAAATTAGACAAAAAGCCTCAGCCTCAGTACATTGTAGTGCATTAACACCTGATAGCTGAATTGTATATCTCGTTAGTGTAGAACAAAAACTTGTGGTTGTTGTTTTTGCCTGTTCTCAGATAGCGGACTGGCTGTGCAATGAGAGTGGTCCAGCCACATATCTGAATATGGATGAGAACCACCGTCCAGTGAAGCTGAGAAAGGTGGTGCTGGGATTCCCCAGCAGCCCAAACCAGACAGAGTTCAAGTTTGATTTGTCACTCAACTACAAGATGGCCAACATCATACAGACCTACTCCGACCAGAAGCCTTCGCTAGTGGTGGGTGGGGCAATTGGGCTAAACTGTGTTCTTATGGGATTGTTGTCTTTGCCCTGCTCTCCTTCGGTTGTACTAGAATTATTAAGTGTTAAGTAGACTGGACATAGTGAACATGGTCTGACAATGATGTGTTTCTACAGTTTTGCTCCACAAGGAAAGGAGTCCAACAGTCGGCCACAGTCCTGGGCAAGGATGCTAGGTTCAACATGAGCATTGAGCACAAACAAAGGTCAGGTCCAGAATAACTACATGCATATGCAACTATTCATTCAGATATTTAAAAAAAAAAATCCATTTCACTGGTAGTCTAATCTGCTTGACTCTGTTTTGTCTACTATCCTCTGCAGGTTGATGAAATATGCAAACTCTATCCTCGATTCAAAACTGAGAGGTAAATCTTTTGGACAACTTCCAATCCCTTTTGGGACACATTATCACACATGTATGGCGTCTTTCACAGATTCTAGTTCAATGAGTGTTATATTAAACAAGCCCATGACCTAAACTGAGTAAACCTGTTGTAACCCTGGGATCCAGGCTTAATTAAACATATTAGTGCTCTTTCTGTGTCAAGACCCATCAGACGCGTCTGGGACTGATTTCAATCCAGAACCATAGATTAAGAAAGTACTGGTGTATCTATTTGAATATGACTCTTAATTCTTGACTGTGTAACAGTAGTTTTTCATTGTGTTTGTGTTCCAGACCTTGTGATGCTAGGAGTTGGTTACCACCATGCTGGAGTTGACGTGTCAGATAGGAAGTTGGTAGAGCGGGCCTTCACTCTGGGAGACCTGCCTGTCCTCTGTGAGAATTCTTCACAAATGCAATTATGTTATACACTGTGTGGTAAATGGATGTACAACTGTTAGTGTGGAACACGGTCACTTTGAAGCTCTAAAGTACATTTTGTCTGACTTTTTTTCTTCTTCATTAGATATAGCTGATATAACAGTGTGCAGATGATCGCGAAAGACTAGAGTGACCTACTGTAATAGTAGTACAGCATTCAAACATGTCAGCTCTACTTTTGTATTCACAGGGTTGGGTTAAAATAATGGAAATACCACGTCTCTTAGTGACAGTGGCTGTGCAATGTGTAGTGAATACAAATTTTAATCAAAATATCAGGCACCACCACCACTAATGCAAAACAACCAGAACCTTCACTACTTGATGGTATCATTCAAATGCAGATTTTTTTATTTTAACTATGCCCTTCGTGTTTGAAACTGGGCTGGAATTTCTGTGTGCTGATCTGTTTCCAATGTCTCAGTTACCACCAGGACTCTGGCCGTGGGAGTGAACCTGCCGGCTCATCTGGTGGTGATCAAGTCCACCATGCACTATGTCGCAGGCGCCTGTGAGGAATACAGCGAGACTGACTTGCTGCAAATGATAGGCCGAGCTGGAAGACCACAGGTAGTAATAATAATAATAATAATGAGCCATGGTAAAAGAACTGGTTGCTGTATGATGCATACACTACATTTTAATCATTTAATCACTGATTTGCTGATTTGAGTGGCATCAAGGCAACAAGATTTTGAGCTATCTTCTGCTGGAACATTTTAAAAAAGTAACATACATTTCCTTTTTAATCATTAAATCAGTAATTTTGGTTATTTCTGCCTCTAGTTTGATACATCAGCAACTGCAGTGATTATGACCAAGTTTCAGACCAAAGACAAGTACATGAGGCTTATGAATGGGATGGAAATCATCGAGAGCAGGTATGACTGACAATAGACAATACACTTGATCCCGCATGCTATTTTTTCTTCTCTCTTTCTCTCTGTTTTCTCTCACTGTTACACACACACACACGCGCGCGCACGCACGCACGCACGCACACACAAATAAGAGAGTAAGTTATAATTAAAGCTTTAACAGGATCCCCCATTTCTCCAGCTTACATGGTCACCTGGTGGAGCACCTGAATGCTGAGATTGTCCTGCAAACTATCAGCGATGTGAATATGGCTCTGGACTGGATACGCTCCACCTTCCTCTACATCAGGGCTCTCAAGAACCCCCAACACTACGGTCAGTACTCAAGACGCAGACCCAAAGACAAGGATCTCATGTTGGCCCTGCAGGAAAAGTTAGGTTTTGAAACAGCTGGTATCTGGTTGATCATCTCACTTACTAGCTTAGCTGGTTGCTCAAACCAGTTTACAACCAGCTTGACTAGCTCCTTCAAGTTAAGCTGGTCCTAGCTGCATTTTACAGCAGGGATTGTTAAGCAGTCATGTTACCCACAATATACCCATTTTGAGGCATTAAAAGCCAATGAAGGTGGTGTTCTTTGATTCCCATTGCAGGTTTCTCCACTGACATAGACAGATGTGGAATTGAAGCCAAACTGCAAGGTGGGCTACAATTTGTGCTTTCTTCTCTAAGTAGGCTTGAAGTAGCTTATAAACACTTTGTTGTTTGGAGGATACCCTGTGAATGCATTCAAACACAATGTTTTGATTGTCTCTTGACACCAGACCTGTGGGGGCCCATGCAAGCTGTGCCTCTCACTGGGATCTGATGGGTTGTCTGTGGGTTGAGGGGAAATTACAAACATCATGCCATTCATTGTGGTGTAAGGTGATTGCAGCTCCATTTCTGTCAACAGAATTGTGTCTGAAGAACCTCAACTCTCTGTCCTCCATTGGTCTGATCACCATGGATGAGGATGTCAACATCAAACCTACAGGTAGAGAGAAAGGCCATTCATTAAAATGTCTATTGTGGTTGTCATTAATACTTGATATACTCCTCTATGATTTATCTGTTTTATTCCGTCGTCCAGCTACATTGTTCCTAAGTGACTGTTTCAACTGAATCTTCCACTTAGCAATTTCAGCTGTTAAATAGCTTGTTTTTGTTCCCAGAGGCTGGCAGGTTGATGGCCAGGTACTACGTTGCCTTTGACACCATGAAACAGTTTAGCAATGTGGCCGGCAATGAGAGCCTAGCTGATCTGGTAGGCGTTTTATTGGTTTAAAATCTAGATGCTATGTTGAGTTGCTTTTACGAGGCTGGATTCCCACAAGGATATGAATGCAATGTTTGACATCAAACAGATTACTCAGATCAAAAGTTGCTCTATGTACAGATCGAGCTGGTGTCGAAGGGCAAAGAGTTCAGCGATATTCAGCTGAGAATGAATGAGAAGAGAACCTTGAACACCTTGAACAAGGATAAGAACAGGATCACTATCAGGTCAGACAAGATAAAGAATTTTTGAGGATGTACAAATGCACGTAGCAAGACTAGGCCATATAAAATGATATGAGCAGCAGCAGTCTACCCAAAAGAAAGGGCTTTTTGTCTTTGTTACAATGATCCCCTGTGTTTCTTTGCTGTGGGCATGTTGCCCAGGCTTAATTCAGTTGGGGATTGGAGAAGCACAATGGTGCAAGTGAGCAACACCCATAGCAAACGAGAATCTTTATGTATTTTCATAGGTTTCCCATGGAGGGGAAAATCAAAACCAATGAGATGAAAGTGAACTGGTAGGTTTTTCAGTACATTATTGTTAGTTTCAACATTGGGGAAGGGATGTGAAAATGGGGAAGTGCAAAAGCATATAGGTGTTATGAGTTCATTGTACACTTAATATTCTGGTGAACTCTATGGACTCTTTTTACTAGACATATCTTGTGTTTCTCTGATGGCCTTGTCTTTAGCTTGATTCAGGCTCACTTGGGTTCCATCCCAATTCAAGAGTTTGGACTTACACAGGACACGGCAAGAATCTTCAGGAATGGGATGCGCATCAGCAAATGTGTGTAGGGTCAAACAAATGAGGATTTTAACATTTGAAACTAATAAGCAATTTTGTAGGGAATTTATGATTCTTTGCATTCTTTAATTGATCACGTGACACCATGAAACACCATGAAATGCACAATGTCATCGGTATTCAAAATGTTGGGAAAACGTTTTATTTATTTATTTAACTTAAATGTTTTTTGAACCTAATCAGGCTTGTCAGAGTTTCTGAGCCAGCGATCCAAGATGGGCTTCGCTGCTTTGCTCAACTCCCTGATCTTGGCTAAATGCTTAAGAGCCAAGCTGTGGGAGAACTCACCCTATGTCTCTAAACAACTGGAGAGGATAGGTGGGTACATTACCACGTCAGTACAGAACATACACACGTAGCATAATATGTTACGGTAAATGTGGGGAAATGGTAAATGTATACTCCACAGAGTTGGTAAACACACATTTCCCCAGGTAAATCTGCTAAATGTGTACAATTCCCAGTTCATTTGAATGGAAAACACTAGTCACAGGCTTTCTCAGTCTCTCAGTCCTTGTGTGTCCTGCTGAATTTAATCACATTAGGATATTGAGCAAAACGTGTTTGTTGTAGTAGAGCCCTATTAACATTTTATTGACAATTGACAGAAAAAAATGACCTCAGATGTTCCATCCTCACTTTGTAATGCAGGTCAAACTTGATGAGATGAATGAAAACTTAAAATGCAGAGTCTGCTTTGGCAGTTGTAGGATTGCATAAAGGAATCTCACAGCCTCACACATGTGTTTACTACAGAAACCAACCCGAAGAAGTAATTTGGCCACGTGGTACAATGTACCCACAATAAAGCGTTGTGACAGGACTGTCAGAGAGCCTCATGCTACTGTAACTAGCGTTGTCCACTCACATTAATCGGGAAATGTACACATTTATAGTAACATACATTTTTCAATCAGTCAGTGGTACTGTCAACACACAATGAACAATGAATTAATCAGCATTCTTTATATTACATGTATTAATGACTGCAATTTCAAATTAAATATAAACATTTGAACATCTGAACACCTGCGTCCCAGGCCTGACCCTTTCAACTGCCATGGTGAACGCTGGACTCTCCACTTTCAGCAAGATAGAGCAGATCAACGCCAGGGAGCTCGAGCTGGTCAGTTGGCACAACAACACAAACAGATACAATGTTTTACAGGTAGAAATTTGATGTGATTATCCCTTGTGCTGTTCAGAGTGATAAACCAAGTTTGATTTTTAAATCTAATAGTAATAATAATAAAAACATGCTTCGTAAACACAATCTCTACCTCCCATAACCCCCACCCCTTTTTTGTGAGGCTAAAAAAGAAAAGCAGAAAAACAAAACAAAAGGTGGCAACGAATAATCTAATCTCCACCCACCCATAGATAATGGAGTGTTTTTGATGGCAAGAACACATTTTTAAATGAAAGTACGCGTTTTAGCCAGCTCTTTCGGATACTTGATGCCAAAAACAAAATAAAGAGACATTAAGGTACTCATGGCATATGATGTGTCCATGCTATCTTCTCTAACAATCTGGGTCCCAATGTTACATATCACCAAACCAAAATAAAACATGGAAAAACTTCCTGTACACAAGAGATCAATAACATACTGCGGTTAACACACATTATTGTGAGCTGAAATATTGACCTTGTCCGCACTGTATTAGAAGGATGAATCTTCTCTAAAAAGGGATGGAGGAAGTGGCAAAAAGGTCATGTCATCATGTCAACTAAAACAGACTAACTGTAACTAACACACCCCTTTGGCAGAGCTCTTTTAACGCTGACTTGTGCTCTGGACAGGATTTTTGGTGTAATTTTATTTGATTCTGTGACCATTTTATGATTTCATCGACATAGAATTGCTCCTTCATCGCAAATAGAAGCTGAGGAGGGACAAAAAGTATTATTTCCTCATACCTGACTGATGCAAAACTGAACACCTTAGATTGGGAGTTTAATGTAATCACATTTATTACTGTTGATTTGCTGCACTTGCTGAGTGGAGGAGGCTGATGTGCTGTCATGAATGTTGATCTGAAAAATCTCTTCTAGAGACTCTTTCAACGGATGTGGCACAAGCATGCATGTACTGTACACCTTACCTGTTTACTGTTGGGGATTGGGTGAAGCAAAAGTGCAGGTTTCATGGTAAAAATATTAAATAATCATTACAATCATTCACTACAGATTTGTTGGATTAAATTTGATATTTAAATTAAAAAAACAAGGGTTGCACAAAAGTTTAATCTCTAGAGATGTTTAAACTCTGAAATAAATTCTGAGATGTAGATTAGTTTTGCTTTTGATACTTTATAGTCGTATCATCTGACCTGCGGCCGTATGTTCTGGACACTCGGGTAAAGAGGGGAGCAGAGCTGTCAACTGATCACCACCTGGTGGTGAGTTGGATCAGATGGCAGGGGAAACCGCCGCGCAGACCTGGTAGGCCCAAACGAGTAGTGAGGGTCTGCTGGGAACGCATAGCGGAAGAACCTGTCAAGATGGTCTTCAACTCCCACCTCGGCATTCTCTGTGTTGATCCTGTCATACACTTAGAACAGTGATCGTCACTATTTTTTCCACAAGAGCCACACTGGCAG
>CABFOS010075823.1:0-11348 GCA_900660315.1 Diretmoides pauciradiatus | reverse complement strand
AGAGTAGAGTAGAGTAGAGTAGAGTAGGGTAGAGGAGAGTAGAGTAGAGTAGAGTAGAGTAGAGTAGAGTAGAGTAGGGTAGAGGAGAGTAGAGTAGAGCAGAGTAGAGGAGAGTAGAGGAGAGTAGAGGAGAGGAGAGGAGAGTAGAGTAGAGTAGAGGAGAGGAGGGTAGAGTAGAGTAGGGTAGGGTAGAGTAGGGTAGGGTAGGGTAGGGTAGAGTAGGGTAGGGTAGGGTAGAGTAGGGTAGGGTAGAGTAGAGTAGAGGAGAGTAGAGTAGGGTAGAGTAGAGTAGAGTAGAGTAGAGTAGAGTAGAGTAGAGTAAACTAGAGTAGAGTAGAGTAGGGTAGGGTAGAGTAGAGTAGAGTAGAGCAGAGTAGAGTAGAGTAGAGTAGAGTAGAGTAGAGCATAGTAGAGTAGAGTAGAGTAGAGTAGAGTAGAGTAAACTAGAGTAGAGTAGAGCAGAGTAGAGCAGAGTAGAGTAGAGTAGGGTAGAGTAGAGTACAGTAGAGTAGAGTAGAGTAGAGTAGAGTAGAGTAGGGTAGAGTAGAGTAGAGTAGAGTAGAGTAGAGTAGAGTAGAGTAGAGTAGAGTAGAGTAGAGTAGATACAGTAGAGTAGAGTAGAGTAGAGTAGAGTAGAGTAGAGGAGAGGGCTCTATCAGAGTGCAGCAGTATTTTAGATCTCAGATTTAGTATCTCTGCCAACTTGTAAATATTTGATTTCATATCTCATGTGATCACAGCGGAAATGAAAGGGAAAGTGGAAACCTTTTATATTACACAGTTCTGACCATATATTTCTCATGAAAAACGTTCCCTTTAACTACGTTTCTGCTTCCATCTACATGTGTCATATTTAATTTGCAGCTGTGTTAGTGTGCTGCTCTGGTAAAGCTACCAGAGATACCGCACATTTCCTCACAAAGTATAAAATATCATGGATTAGTATCATGGATGTGAGAATTTGGATCAAACAGATTTCCAGTGCTCTCTTATTAATTTAATCGAGTGCCAAATTGGACTAATGAAGGCTAATGAGGAGTCACTAATGTGCATCGTTTTCCTGTGTGTGTAGCGGTGTCTTGGTTATGTAGAGTGTTCATTCTATAAAGGATATTCTGAATTTTGCAATGAATATGGCCGTGTATAAGTTGTATATCGGATGACATTACACGAATTGTCTGAATTTTGCTTTGTTTTACCGTAACACTGATGATGGTGGTGTGTGTCAGTATTGGTATAAGACTGTGATTTATGTGTTTTTAATGTTTCAAGGCTCAGAAATTTGCATTTGCCACTGTATGAATATTTACACGGCCATAAATGAGAAATTATGTTTAGAATAAGAAAGAGAAATATAGCACTTCTCATCCCTGTGAGAATTATGCCACATTGTGTGAGATATGAACACTTATGCCTCTCGTTGGCAGTGGAATCACATTGACAGATCATTATATCCACATTCAATTATAAATTAGAGTTAAAAAAATCTAATATTTTTCTCTTCTTTTTCAACTGTTGTACCAAAACAGCTGCTGCTTGAAAGTGGGAAGTGCACTGCATTTCAGTCCCTGATACAGTAACAATGGCGGCTCTCTTCTGCATGGACTTAAATGAATTGCATGTTCCACAGCTTCATCTTCTTTACGTTCCACACTTTGAGTTGCTAAAAATAAGGGGTGTAAGTGGTATTCCGTTAACAAAGGAGCATAACACGGTTTGTAGCAACATCCCCACTGTCATTTCCCAGGGTCACTTTGCAAAACTGAGCACACGCCATAGTCATTCATCAACTTGAGATAATGAGAGCACACGAAGTGCACAGGAAAGACACAGCCACTTACTGTACAGTTTATTACAGGACAGACACAAAGGCGTTCTCCAGGCCGGGACCCCCTCAGCACACCCTCAGGACCCCCTCAGGACACCCTCAGCACACCCTCAGCACCCCCTCAGCACACCCTCAGCACACCCTCAGGACCCCCTCAGGACCCCCTCAGGACCCCCTCAGCACACCCTCCGCCCTGAGGACATCTCATGTTAAATCATTTAAAAACCTGATCCTCAGCCGCATTGATGCAGAATCTGACTGAGCAAAACACAAAAAGATATTGTTTGTAGTGGTTATAGAGCAAAACAGCGTTACGAAGAGTTACCAGCAGCCGTTACTGGAACGAGACTCTAGCTGAACTATAGGACTGGTGCTTGTTTCTGCTGTTGGTTTGTGATATTTCCTTTGATTAATTATACCTTCTTATGCACCACAATTTAATTACTTCAAATCAGAGATGTCAGGTTACGTCTAATAATGCAGAAACGTTTGGTAGTGCTGCGTACAGGTCACATGTGAAAGCTAGATCTGATAATTAACGGTATTTCACTGCTCTTTAGTAACTGTCTACAGCTGCACAAGTGTCAGAAAATATAACAAGTTTCTCTCTCTCTCTCTCTCTCTCTCTCTCCTTCCATCCAGATCCCAATGCTATAGGACAACATGGACCTGACCACGCTTTAATCGGTGGTGTTGTTGCAGTGGTGGTCTTCATCACCTTATGTTTGATAATAGTTCTTGGACGATATCTGGCCAGACATAAAGGTAAATGACGTCACTTTTGCTCTCTTTTGTCATCTTGCTCAAACAACAATTGTCCGGAGTAAATTTCTGTGTTTTGAGTCATTGTCAGAGGGGTTGATAACACCACTTTAATGTGTGTGTGTGTGTGTGTGTGTGTGTTTGTCTAGGGACATATTTAACACACGAGGCCAAAGGAGCGGAGGACGCCCCCGATGCAGACACAGCCATCATCAACGCTGAGGGAAACCATGTGCACGCAGAGGAAAAGAAAGAGTACTTCATTTAGACCTCTGTTGTTCTTTTCCTTTGTTCCATGACAACTTTTGACAGCAGACATGTCATTTTGACGCCACGTCGGCACATGTTCTGATTCTTATCCTTGTTTTCTTCTCCAAAAAGCTCATAGGTTATGCTTGTGTTGCCAAGCATTTGCTGACAATATTGCCTTCTCCTTTTGTAATCAGTGTATACCATGTACTATTCTGGATTTTAATCAAAGCTCTGTGTCCATTTTAGTTTTACGGTGCCTAAATGCTGTACTTTTTTCCTGATTTCTTTCACTTATCACTTTTCTCTATTCTCTTTACTGTTATATAGCTTTTTGCAGATTTTTTCATCAGGAAGCGACAGGAAATGTGCTTCAACTCAAGCCGGAAAACTTTGGCTTTGCAAACAGTTTTGCTTTAAGAGAAGAATATGTTAAACGCATCCACGTATGAAATGTTAACATCTGATAGATCTTTTTTTATTATAATTAAAATGTGGTCTCGGATGTTACACAGAGTTTACCCTTCCACAGCCATACTGTATATGTTCAGAAACACATGAAGCAGACAAGACACTTTGATCAAAACAAAACATAGAAGCACAATCTGTGTGATTGTCTCTAGAGGATTTCAACCTTAGCATCATCTGTATATTCTCGCATTGATTTCCGTTTCCACTCATGTTATTGATTTGGAACAACAGAGAACAAGTTAGAAAATTAAAGCACAAAGTCTGAGGACTAACACAGAGGGGAAACACACCAACTGCTTTTTGTCTCAGGATTCAATATGAGTCTATGGAGAGATGGTTTAAGGTATGTGATGATGTGAAGACTAAACATTCTAGTAGTTATCGTCATGGGTGAGGAACTGCAACTTTGCTCAGCTATTATTTGATGTAAGAATGTACGATCCAAACTGAATGTGTGGAACCTCGTGTGGGTTCATTATTTATGTTACTTTCTTGAACAACTATGCTCAATGTGTTGATATTGCTGTAAATTACTTTGCTAACGTGATTATTGGTGAACAATATTGTTGAATCTTGGGGATCCCTGACACAATAAAATTTGTATATTAGACTATACAGTATTCAAAATATTCCACAAATCGTAATGTTTTTTTCCATTTATCTAAGACAAACAAGAGATTGTTTTGCCACATGTATATAATGTGTAAGTATTCACTTTTGGTAAAAGGAAGAACACTGGTTATAACTTAATTGAATCATTTCAGTTCCCTCTCACTTTGATGAGATTGGTTTCACACTTTTGAAGACTTCGAATAGGGATTCTAATGAATTACTTAAAATGTAAAAAATTATTGTCAAAATACATGTATTTATTATTATGATTGACATTTATTATATTATACTATATTGATTGATATTATTGCTGTTATTACTAAAGTAGTTGTCTGACATTAACTTTTCCATTTTTTTTGCGTAAATGATATAACTTCTCTCATGAAACAATACAACAATCACCGTTATGGCCTTTGAGTTTGCTGCAAATAGTCCTAATGACATGTTGAGGCACTGGTGAGTCAGACATCCCCTCAGTGTACATAGCCACTATATTACAGACATCAAACCACATTGCCTTTGCTCATACATGTTATTTTGTTAGTCCAGTATGATGCTATAAATAAGTCATTTTGTATAAAGTTTTGATCGCTGTAATTGATTTGCTTTTTATGGGGATGTGTGAGATGTGCTTTTTTCCCAGTATTGAATATTCATTTTTCAACTATGCCACTGTAAAGAAAAAAAAAGACAATGTGCCGATTAAAATATGAACCACTTGAAAACTGCCATTTTGTTGTCACTTTGTTTATTACAATCATGAGTCAATTACTAATGGTGTATTAGAGCAGTTTTATAGGTTGCACCATTCCGCTCATAGTGTATATTGTATCTACAATAATGTAAACAGGACCATAAGTTGATTGAAAGCGCTATGACCAAAGCTGAAGTTGTTATTCCATGCAACTGTTAAGTATTACGCAGCCTTTAGTATCAGTAATATATGCAAAGTCCCTAACTTGTTGAAGGATTAAAAAGCATGAAGCTCCTCAGGAAGATTGCTTAAGGCCCTCAGCTCCTCATTTGATTTGTGCATTGCACAGGGTGACAAAAGTACGACTCGAGTCTCTTCCTCCCCCGTCTCACTGGAGTTCAGTTCAATGTGCTCGAAGTGGATTCATGAAACTATAGCTGTAGATGGCGCCGCTCGCTCCCTCTTATAACTGAGCAGAGAAGTAGCCCGGCGAAGGTCAATCAGAGGTTAACCACTTTGTGATTCCATGGTATTTTCAAGGAGTCTTTCTTTAACGTTGGAAGGCGTCTGATTGCTTTAATGTGAAGTAAAATGACTACAGGTGAGACTTAATCAAACGCTGTGCGGAGATATGTAAATGAGGTCGTTACAGCAGTAAATAGTAATAGAGTTCAGCATAGAAAAGACAAATGGGCTATAAACACACAAACAGAATGTAGAATAGGGAATAAAATAACCAACCAACCAATGAAATAGATTAACACTGAGGTTCTATAAGCTGATGTCATTTTAAACACAGATAACATGTACAGATGTTCCATATAGATGCTACTAGCAGTATTAAATATGGATTACTACGTTATAAATGTGCGCTGTATATAAGAATGTATAACCCTATTGTAATAAAATCAGTAAAATACAGTATGAAATAGAATTATTATGAAATTACCATTGATATATGAGGGAGATTTGTGAAAATGAAGAAGTGAGTGTATGAATTTTCAGCAGTGAACGTGCACATGTACAAAGTCTACAGATGACCACATATAGACTAACAACTATACACCTCAAATACAGATGTAAATTGTACTATTTTACAATTCATACACTACTAACCCAGTTATACATTTACAGTAAACTCTACTCATTTAGTAAGTTTTTTACATTTTCACAAATTACGTTTTGGGGATTGGTATAATATGATGTTGAGTATTGCTGAGCTCATACTTGAATCCTCACATCCTGTAAAAGAAGATCTCTGTCCTCTTCCTCACCGCCCGGTGAGGGAGGAGGGGACAGGACTCACGTCATTAGGATGCTCCATTCTTCAGCTCTCATTGACCTTGAGCATAATGTTGCTTCCCAACAGATTAATGTTGCCATTATGAACACACTGTCCGGCCAACCATCTGCCTGCGTCTCACACCCCCTCACTCCCCCTCTTGGAGAAACACTTCCCAATGCTCACTTCATAATCATTACCACCAAAAGCGCAGCCAATTCAAATAAACATCAGCTCTCAGAATTATACTCCTCGCCTTTATTAAAAGCTTTGTGCTTCATTAGGTTGTATGCAAATTGAGATAGACTGTCTTGAAAAATGCCTCTAACTGAAAATAATACTAAGCATCCATCATAATTTAGTAATTGTATAAAAAGAGGGAAACATTTCTGTGTAATAGTGAGTTGGGGAATGGATTTTCTCTTTACCCTTGAAATATGAGAAGCGTACCCTGGGCGATGCAACAGTCCCGGCCAGTATATGACCTCTGAGGCGGCCGTGTGAGTCTTATAGACTGAGAGAAGCTGATCCCCACTGTACCCTGCAGACAGAGTCCATATCAGTCCTCCAGCTCACAATAAGCTCTTATCGTAGAAAAGCAGAACTCTCCAACAAAATCCTTCAGGGATGAATTGGTATCTTAAAAAACATTATTACACTTACATATTGTGATTATAGCACAATTCTGATTTTCCACAGCTAATCATGCTCAACAAAATGGCCCTTCCAGTGGTATTGTTGAAGAATGAAATAGTCTTATTAGTTTTGTTACTTAAGTCTTACTTCAAGACGAAAAGTTTTACAGTAAGTTGGACCCGGTTATTGAACACAGTCAGTTGGGTTTCTCCATCCCACAGTTCTGCTGTAGATTAGTGACAACTGGAGGAGCCATGATAACATAGTGCGAGACCCTCCAACCATGTGGTCCAAACAGTGGTCTTCCTTTTGGATTAGCGGCACGATGGTTTATGTAGAAATAACAGTAATTCCACTTGTTTTCACTGTCCGAGCATGTAAATTGCGTCGTGTAATCCACTGGGCCACTTGCAGAGGAAATAAAGGGATAAAAGGATTTCAAAGATAGAGTGGGATAGCAAAGTAAATGCTGTATATTCCATCGTTTAACTTACGCTGAAGAGACGAAGATGAGAGATGAAGAAATGTTCCCTCTCTGGATCATGTTTTTAATTACAGATCCTGATAGGTATTAGTGAAACTGTTTCTTCCAAACAAACATAGATCCAATAACATACATACAAATGACAATAATTAATCCCACTAAGCCAACTGGAAAAAATCTATCCAATGGAAGCTTTGATGCCATTTTTTCATTTACTTACATTGCATCGTCCTTCATATTGCCTCTGCAGTGCAGTACAGCCATAGACTACTGTATTCTGGAAAAAGTTTTCTTGTAATCATTGCTCTGCACCCAAAGATGAAGTGCAAAGAGCAGAAAGTATAAGATGAAATTCAAACTTTTTCAATATCCTTACTTTCCTTTTCTGAAGTTTGAGTATGGAGTCTGATATCATCGCCCTTCGAAGCCTCAGGTTGAATTGTTTGTGTAAATGGTTCTGTCTTTGATTGACAGCTCATTCTTATAGAGAATTGGAAAGAATAATACCTACATGTTTAGTAGAGCTACAGTACCTCGGAGAAAGATCAATGTGACAAAAGCCTCATGGTCATTCTGAGTTACATTCAATACCCACAGATACATCTGCTAAATGTTCTCTTACTTTCATACATATTTAAACAGTGTATTTGCTCAAATTCTATCAGATAATGGTGGAGTATAGTTAAGCTTTCTATAGCACTTCTGAATTATAGCAGCCACATTCACGCCTCATCTGTATCGCTGCTGAATCGGAGGGCTGTGGGATATTATCTTGAGATGTGTTTTTCCTAATCATATTTGATGAGATTAAACAGATCACTCACACTTCCACTTGTGACAGAGCCGAATGGAAGTTAGGAGGAGTCAAATGATGTGGAACAAAGAACATGAGCGTGTGCATCCCCCTGGATGCATCACCATGCCATTAGTCCAGATGAATGTGTCTAGTCAGATACAACTCCCTTGTTTGCTGCATGAGGGCTTTCCACGTCGGGAATCAGGCCACATGCGCCGTGGATTGATGAGGGAAACAGGACTACCCACTGTATTTTAAACCCATTCATCCACACTGACTCACATACTCTATGGTGTCTCCTTACAGAGACTACCCTGGGATTGTTTGTCTGCTATTTGATTTATTCTATATTGTATTTTTAGATCTAATTAAAACAAACTTACTGCATTGTTTGGATGGTTTTGAATCACAGAGGCCCAGGAGAGCAGAGGAAGAGAAGTCTTGTCTTGGTAGACCTCTGGGAAAAAACAGTACCTGTGGCATAAGGTATGTAAAAAAAATAGTGTGCCATCTGTTTGGATTTGATCACTTGAACTTCTTCCAAGCAACTCACTAGAGACTTAATTAAAGTTGGAATATTAGTGACTCGAAGACTGATGTTCCTCCAATAAAATGACAGATATAGGGAATCTTAGAATGAATGTGATAATAGATGGTTTTACTTGAAACTGAAATTAAACCGTAGCACATTGCAGCCACATAGGAGAGAGCTTCTCTTGATTTATAGGGTTGTAGCTGCTATAAAACGCATACTAAAAGAGAGGAAGGACGATTGGGACTGAGCGAGTGTGAATACTTCCAGAGCAGCGCGCCAGTTGTCTTTATGATGCCAGTCAGTGTGGTGGGGCGCCTCCGGGATTACTCCAGACAGACAGCTCAGTAAGACAACTGATTAAATAGTGGCGAGAAGAGGGAACATGTTTAATTCAGCTATATTTAGTATTCTTGCAATGGACGGCCATACAAGAGTTCACCTTGAGGGGTCATCAGGAGAGAAGGTCCAGAATCCCAAAGAGCTGTCAGGCCAACTTCCCACACGCTGCATAGAAACACAGCTGATTGTGTTTTTAATTGCTTTGATTATCTAGTTTACTTTGCAGAATTGAAAATGGTAATGCAACACATATTGAATTAACAGACTGATACGCTGTGAAACGCTTTTCACTTTCAGGTCGGGTGAGTGACATTGTGTTATATTTACCAGCGGATATGAATTACTACGTTCCTCATAGATTCAATACATACATATGAACTCAGCTCAGTATGTTTTATTGCAATATAGGATATGTTACAATTGATAAAGTGAACATTTCTGCATCTCATTGGCCACGTTGGGCGGTTATATTTTATTCTAAAGTAGAAGTAATGGGGGTAGAAAGACTGTAGCATGATTAATACTTTTCCAGACCATTAAAATATATAGTATATACAATCTGACTGGTGCCATCTTTTACTATTATTTTCAACAAGTACGTTTAACAGATTATTCTTTACCAAATGCCAAAGTTACAAACAAAACCCCTTCCGTCTAATGTTCATATTAGGTCCAGAACACATGAACTCAAAGCCATTGTACTGTATAACCTTTTCAGGACTAATATGTCAATGCAAACACAGCCAATGCAAAAGTTTTGAACCTCTCCGTGATCATAATACCCTCAAAACCTTCTGCACAATGCTGCTTCAAGTCATTCAAAACAATACTATTTAGAGTAGCTTATGTGTGTGGATGAGCGCCGGCTACAGACATGATGAAATCCCTGTATTGAACTACCTTACCATGACATTCTAAACTAATTCAATTATATGCATCACCGGTTCAACAGACCTAAAGACTGAGTGAGTTATTGTCTGAAATAAAAGAGAAAAATACCAGTAAATCAAGTGTGAATGAATTTTAAGAAGAAGTTGCCAAAATGGGCTTTAATAACATGGGATAACAGAGAGTTTCTGCAGGTTTTTGCCATTTCTTCTGCATCTACTAGAGATCGTGTTTGAAAGGTGTTATTCCATATTGTGATAGTGGAGATATGGAGTTCGGACAAATAGTGCAAACAACAGAAAAGGTTCGAAAACAGCAGAGTGGAAACTTGAAGTCTGACCTACAGTGTTCAGACTGCATCTATCTTTAACACATTCAGTTGCTCTAATTCTAACACATGCTTATGCATTATACATATCTGTATTGGCAGAAATATCCCAAAGATGTACAGTATGTTGGTCTGTGGACCTTCTCATCAAATATACTGTAGGCTACATGTTTTGCTTGCTAACATATGGCATATTTACATTTCTGGAAAGTGACTATGGATGATGATGAGCTTCATGATGATAATTAGAGATGCCACAAAAGCTGTGATATGACAAACTATCCACCAACCAACAGGTGGAGAGATTTAATTCACGGGAGCAGCCACGTTGAGTTTCTTTCTCAGTCCCCCAACTCCTGAATGTCACCCCAGTAAAGCAGCAGCTCAGAGTATAACCAATGGCCTCTGTGACAGTCTTAACCACTCAGGTATGGTCCACTTCCCCACGTTCATACCATGTAAAAATATTAATGTGTCATTGAGCGAGGAAACGCTGTAAGGCAGACGGCAGGAACTCAACGCCACCCCCAACCTTCACCGCCTTGTCCCTGCAGATTTGTGATAATGATGCTGGAGTCACAGAGGGACGTGATCAGCGGAGACAGAAAACACCCCAGAGATTTCTGGGCGCTCGGAGCAGCGCTTCTCACTGCGCCTTATTAGTCGGCGAAACCAATGTCGCTATATGTCGTCATAGTTGGAGTGAGGTGTGACCAGGGTGATTTGTTTCAATTTTAACAAGGTGGTTGAGGCTCAGGTAAATTATTATATTCCCTCAATTTGCCCCTTAAATATATAGTTGAGAAGGTGGAGAGGGGGGGAAGGGCCTTTATGCATATGATCACTGCATGCATCTCTCATAGTGAAAGAAAGTGACAGAGAATAGTAAAGACCAGGGTCAAGGGTCAGATAACAAAGATCACAAGTAGTCTAAAGAAGATCCCGGAAGTCTGAAGCAGATCCTGGAAGTCTGAAGAAGATCCAGGAAGTCTGAAGCAGATCCTGGAAGTCTGAAGCAGATCCTGGAAGTCTAAAGAAGATACTGGAAGTCTAAAGCAGATCCTGGAAGTCTGAAGCAGATCCTGGAAGACTAAAGAAGATACTGGAAGTCTGAAGAAGATACTGGAAGTCTGAAGCAGATCCTGGAAGTCTAAAGAAGATACTGGAAGTCTGAAGCAGATCCTGGAAGACCAAAGAAGATACTGGAAGTCTGAAGAAGATCCAGGAAGTCTGAAGCAGATCCTGTAAGTCTAAAGAAGATCATGGAAGTCTGAAGCAGATCCTGGAAGACCAAAGAAGATACTGGAAGTCTGAAGCAGATCCTGGAAGTCTGAAGCAGATCCTGGAAGTATGAAGAAGATCCTGGAAGACTGAAGAAGATCCTGGAAGTCTGAAGCAGATCCTGGAAGTATGAAGAAGATCCTGGAAGTCTGAAAAAGATACT
>CABFOS010075822.1:0-18312 GCA_900660315.1 Diretmoides pauciradiatus | reverse complement strand
CCCAGAAAGGGAGACAGACATACTGAGCCTGCCCTGCAAAACCACACACACACACACACACACACACGCACACACACACACTTGAATGATCAATGATAACAGACCTTACAACAGTGCACACATTCACACAACCACATTCATGACTCCTCTCTCTCCAACATTAGCCTGCCTTGCAAAACCAGACACACAAATAACTGCACATAATTTTCCGTAAATGTTTCAAGACAGCACATGCACCACAACCACATTCATAACCTAAAGCACACGAATGCACACACCCACACTCTCATAACTTCTTTCTTCCTCTGTTGCATTACGCTGCCTCGTATAACCACATGCATGCACAGACAGTACTGTAATGCTCAATGACGGCTCACACATTGACTACATACATGCACACATCTACACGCAAATCTCTCTTTGCTGTATTATTAACCTGCCCTGCAAAACCACGCACATGGAAGACACATAATTGGAATGTTTAATTGCATGCATGCAGTACACCCACACATTATGTACTGTAAACACACTTCTCTCTCTCCAACAATGAAGTTTCTTCTGCTGGGTGAGTTACATTTCTCCGTGATACAATGGCCCAGACGCCTCCGCAGAGAATAATTAAGTGACTCCTCATAATGGCTAATCTAAAGATCATTAGTAACAGTAAACGCTTGACTTGTGTTATTTATTGCGCTGTTCTGTTTCCTATTAAAAACTCTCGCTGCACTGTGATTGATGCAGAGGTGCCTCCGTGCATGCATGTGTCCGCGCAGGCTCGCTGTTAACAGACGGCATGTGTGATTTCCACCAGTCAAGGATCTCACTGGCGGATGAAATTGCTTTCATGTAGCGGCCAGCCATCATCATCGGCACATTATGAAACCTCAAGGTTGATTTTCAGCCTCAGAGAGGAAAAACAACTTTTCTTCCCACTGTGTGCTCTGTTTTTGATGTTACATTTATGACCTCTCAATAATTGTCAGATTTATGGTCCCTGTGCTTTCCCTGTTTGTCCTATACTGAAATGCTAACAGTTAACCTTTTTCCACCAAGGTACAATGATAATGCAGCACACAATATTTCCAGGTCAACATGAGTCTGACCTCCAGGAAGTGGACAATTGGCACAGCTCAATTTGCTTCCTTAAAAGCAACAATGGAAAACCTTTGTGAATAATTGAATCTTGAATATAATTGGTGAATACGGCAGTCCTGTGCAATTGATTCTGTGGAAAATTAATGTCAAACAAACAAACAAACAAACAAACAAACGTGGAGTGACTTATCAGCCATGTACGTTCAATCAACAAAATATATTCCCCAAAACTATTTTTGAAAATATACTTTACAAAAACAGTGATTTAGGCTATTATTACTTTTCAAAACAATTATAAAATTATATGAAAATATGAAACTGCTTTTCCTCAACTCATCAACAAGCCACTCTGCAGTTGCAGTTAATGATTGCATTGAAACAACACTTGGTCTATGGAGGACAGAATCAATAAATTCAGTAGGTAAAAATGTAGAATACTCACAACATTGCAAGACAATTATCAAATATATTTACTGTAACATGACTCACTTATCACACAAATCAACTCTTCAAGTGTTTTTTCTCCCACTACAACCACCATCATATTATTTTCCTTTAATGATTCAATTCCAGAGAGGGGTGGAAGCAAGAAAGCAAGAACAACCAACAATACTGTAATAACAGTAATTGTCCAAAAAGTAAATGGCCAACCAAAGTACCGTGACATTTCATCCTGATGCAGAATCCCCGATCCATAGCAGCCTATGAAAGCCAATGGAGATGGATGAGTCTGCCAACAATGGGCTACAGTCAACCACATAACCACTAGTGATAAAAGCCAATGTTATCACCACCCAGCCTTCCCCCGGGAGAAACATCACAGGGCTGATTTTTCTTTTCCCCTCCACGACCATCACTATCTTCCCCTCAACCTCCTTATATCGCCTAAAGATCCACGCTTGTTTCCAGCAGCTCTTGAGTGATGACGTGAGCAAAATGCCACGGGGTTGAGGCGGTTCATCACTCTCAAAATGTCAGGTCTCAATATAAGAAGATAGCTTGAACTCCGCCAAGAAGACGTTTCGTTAAAGTTGTTGGTTGTTTCACTCAGAGTACTGCGCTATTCTTAAGTTTACTTTGAAGCATTTATCTTTAATTTTCCATTTGCCATTGTCTAATCTCTTTAGGTGGTGTCAGTGATAGCAGTATAGGCTGCACTCCAAAATAATAATAATAATAAACAAACAAACAAACAAACAAACAAACAAACAAATAAATAAATATTCCTTAAAATAAGTGAAAAGAAATCTGTCAACGGGCTGGGATAGTTTCCTTTGTTTCGTTTTTTTATCAAGTGACATTACCTTTGGGTACCTATTGTTTTTCGCCCATTTTAAGGAAAGATGTTAAGACTCAATACTCTGACCTGTTACAGTTTTGTTTTTTTGCATTGTCACTCTGCTGATTGTATTTGTTAGTCAGTGTAAAACCCACTGCCATCACCACACTCCTTTGTTTGAGTCATTGCAGCTGTGCACTGTCCTCTCAGCGGCATCTGCCTCATGTCTCGCCAGACAGCGTGGAGAGAGAGAGGGTGGATGAAAGAAATCTCTCTTCACAAAGACCTCCCAGCTCACCAGGTGTCTACAACTGCCATTTTAAAGAATAGAAATTCTTGAAGACTTCTGACCCGCCTCTTTTCCCTCTCTGAAGGCCTTTGAAATAGTCAATTTCTTATTTTATGCTCTACAGTGCTCTTTCCCTAGCAGTATTCCCACGCTAAATTGTCAGGTTGAACTCTATTCAATTTGTGCAATAGCATATACGCATAGCAAGATAGCAAATCAATATGATCCTGAGATGTAAGAGAGCCTAGCTTGTTTCAGACCACAAAACATCAACACTTGCAGTGTTTCTTTCCGATACCGTGATTGTAAAAGCCTGTTTTTCCAACCTAGGTTTGCATGTTGACACACCAGGAATAACTGGTTTTTATTTATGTAAGTATGTGAGTCATGACCTGCGGACAACCATGTAAATTATCCCAAATCGTTATGTAGGACTTATTGTTAAATTCCTGTATGTCTGTCCATTATCAT
The DNA here is from genome assembly GCA_900660315.1 of Diretmoides pauciradiatus. Lineage (NCBI taxonomy): Eukaryota > Metazoa > Chordata > Actinopteri > Trachichthyiformes > Diretmidae > Diretmoides > Diretmoides pauciradiatus. The sequence goes on along the minus strand of CABFOS010075822.1, from coordinate 15,178 downwards.
CTGTGATATTGGAATGCTTTGCAATATGTGCCCTTTCTGATTTATACTCTTTGGTGTTTTTTCCATTATGTCATTGTAAAGTCATTTCCTTTAATAACACATGGATGATCAGCACTGTCATCTCACAGCAAGAAGGACACAGATTCAAATCCTGGCCCCGGCTATATCACATTTCAAGTCTAAGTCAGGTGGATTGGAGACTCCAAATTGCCCAGGAGGGAACAGGAGTGATTGTCTATCTATCTCTTAGAATTTGCAACCTGTCCAGGGTGTTTCCCAATGTATGCTGATATGCTCCAGCCCCCGTGTCACCAGAAGATAGGAATACTCTAAGTAGGTAAAGAAAATAAATGAATGATTTGTGGAAGCACACAGGATTAAGCCGCTTGTGAAATATGCATGCTACAAATGGAATTGGAAAACACATGTAATCGCATTGTATATTAAATAAACCCTCTGGTTTCAGGGACTGTAAAGATGTGGTGCTAAAACGGAGGAAAATCTTATACTATATTAATATTTCAACAGTACTTCAATTTCCATATTACACGCATTCATGTATTTCCCCAGATGGAGTACACTTCTTACAGGTATGGACACAATGGATATAGTTAAGGATTGTCTCTGACCAGGTCATTCTTTGTTCTCATACAACAGGAACTGATGGGAAGATACAGAAAAACACAGTTACATCACAGTAGGACATTTGTGACATCTAGCACATGAAACAATGGATAAGTGTATTCTACGTGTCCTCATTTGCCAGATTCCCAACTGGTTGTGACAATATTGTATTCTCTTATATACTCACACAATATTATTCGCACACTTCTACGTGTTATCTTCTCTTCAATTTTCTGCCCAGGGCTGAATTGGGGACTTCTACATTAAAGTAATACTCAAGATTTTCATATGATCGATATAACTTTGTAGTAATTCAACCTATACCCAGCTCATGAAAGCGTTTCCATTTACTGTTCTAAACACCCAGTGTGGTCCAGGTCTTTCCTGGATAAAATCCCCTGGCGCACAGGAAGTGATGCTTTTTTTTACAGCAGCAGCAACAACGGTTTGTTTGGGATAAACAGAAGAAGAACTAGGTAGTTAGCATGAGCAGCGACAGCCACCATGGCTGAACAGACAAATAAAAGAGCGCCACCTACAGAAACTGATGCTTCATCAACAGAAAATCCAAATTCACAGAAATACCTTCCTGATGGCACAATTATTTAAAAACAATCACCATAGGGGGAAACATAAGAATTAATTTGATTTTTCATCCATATTTCTTTGCAGAAAAAAGTATTGACTGTATAGTTCTGCAGAAGATTGGCCTTGGTCCTGTTGACTTGTTATGAGGTGGGTGGAGTTTCAAGTTGTTCTCCAGCCATCCAATAGAGGGCAATAGAGGAACTGACCAGGTTCTTGTGCATTGCCATCAAAAGCCAAGGACAGTGTTGACCCCTTGGAGGAAAGCACACTTTTTAAACACCTACTGATGTAGCCAATTAAAATGCATGATGGGAAGGGACACAGGGATAGTTGTTACATCTACTGTTTGGGCTCTGCAGCTTTAACCCTTGCACTCCTAATTATTACAGTAGTTTCTGCTAATGTTGGTCATCTACAAAAGCTTAAAGTGATAACATGGTGGTTGAATGTGACACAAGCCAGAATGTGCCCATCAATGTTATTATTCAGTCATTTTTAAATACTATAAAACTCCTTTTTATATGCTCAAATGTCCAATTCTACAAGTTCACCTTGTTTTGTGGGCGTGTCAATGAGAACTGTGATTCAGTATGATTGACAGGCCGTGCCCCCGACCTTACACACGTTTGTTGTTTGTAACCATAGTTACCTCGAGACTGGATTTACCAGGATGTGTATAGGCGTTTACAAAGTCCTTAAATATAAGCACTGAAATGTGTTTCTGAAAACATTTGAGGCAAGAAATAAGCCATCTGTCTTCGTTTTAGATCGACAACAGCCAATAGCAGGCTGAAACCTGCGTAGAAACATTTAAACTAACTGTTGTTGATCTAAAATGAAGACAGATTCAGCAACTGCATGGCTTATTTCTCGCCTCAAATGTTCTCAGAAACACATTTCAGTGAACTATTTTCTAGACTGATGCACACCTTCAATTTCTTGTAGCCAGGTGCGTAGGAGGAAATGTCCATAGGCAAGAGAAGAGAGAACTCCCGCACACTGTCCTTTTACTTGCAATAAACTTTATTAAAGCGACAATGTTTCGGTCCTTAGACTTTCAACGGGTAAAACTGAGGAATACAGAACATTCTAGACAGATATAGCCAACACCCGATCAGGTGAGGCCGATCAGGGACCATGAGCTGTCAGGCAATCAGTCCATTGCAGAAGGAACATCCACCATCAAAAATGGACATTCCACAATCTATAAAGGACAGCAACAACATCAATTTTTATACACACATTGAATAATATAATTAAAGTTACAATCAATACATCCAAAATCATCTCTTCCATAATGAAACATAATAATATTAGGCTAATGGTAGATCTCAGGGTAACACTATCATAACACCCAGAAATAATACACCTCTAACCTCTACAGAAGAGACGTGAGGCTTTTTGGATCTTTACATTGCAGACATTGCCTCCCAACGGTCTTAAAGATGAGCTGCTACTTAATGTGGTGCTGTGAATACTGTTTGTAGTTTTGTATGGGATCAGCCAGGACTAGATGTATAGATTTATCCAGTAGTGATGAATTTTCTTCTATTGACCAGGTATTGAAGCTCTGTTTGGATGAACTTTGCACATTGTTTTCATCATCCCTATGTTTATGTATTGCAATTGTGAGATTCAATGTATTTTTCTATATTCTTATTTTTTCCTCCTTTCCTCTCTACTATGATATAATTGCATGTGGCTATTTAAACTTTGTATTATGGTAACCCACTGCATAGTTAGAGGTGTGTGTGTGTGTGTTCCCGTAGGATGCAGCCGTGGGAGACAGGGACGGTCGCCACTGCTGGTCTCCCCCTGTCCACCAACCAGCGTGGACAGATGAGTGGTTATCCTCATGTGACGCACAATGAGGAGAACACTCTCAACCAGTTGAAAAAAGTCTGATAAATTTAGCACGCCTACTTCTCCAAAGCTAAAGAACGGAAATATTTAATGCTTTCATCGTGTTTCTTCAATGGCATCTTGTGCAAATAGCATATAAAAACCTAGAAAGTGTGACCAACCACCATGTTATCCCTTTAAGCATGAGCCAGGGAGAGGAAAATTACAGCCTAAAACAAACTACGTATGTAGGTACAGTATAAGCATCAGAATGGACCTCTTGCTTCATCAAGGTCATCGGGTTGTTTATCAGGTAGTAGAGCGGTCTAACAGGACTGCTTGGAAAGAGATGTGCTGTGTAACTGGAATGCGTTTAAATCCCTTCTTAGATGATTCACTCTCCTAACCTCATCCCCCTATCACTCCATTGGAAAGCAATCAAAAATAACAAGAATGAAACATATTTTCCAACTCATCACTCTGTTTTTGCCTAATTAATGCGCCGATAGGGAATGGTTCTCTATTTAATGAATAGCACTGAGGGGCTGAAGATAGTTAGCAGAAAAAAACATCTCAAGTGTTTGTTTTATCCAAGGCTTCTCTTCCTATTCCTCGACACGGCTAGCTGCACACCTGATAATGAAACCCGGCAATATGTAATGCTGTGTAAGCAGATAGAGAAGGGCTAGAAATACAAATATGATCAGCGCTCAAATTGATTATAGAGGGAAAACGGGACGCTCTCAGGCACCAGTGGAGCCAAACATTGCCAACATTATTGAGCTAAATTATTGGCAGAGCTAGAGATTAGGATTGCACAAAACAAACTCAGACAATAGGATAGGGCACACAATAATACATGCCAATGTTTATTGCATAGAAAATGACAGTTGTGTTCACAGCACAATATTTGTAGGGTTTAAGTCCCAAACGCCAAATAGACCCGCTTGAAATTTGCTTGAAATATAGATTCCATCCTCCAATGTTTGCACTCTGAAACAATGCTCCTGAAGTAGAAAATAACTCCCAGAAATGAGAGAAACCAGCCAATCAGTTGCACTCAGAAATCAAGGTACCGTAGATTTTGCTTCCCATGACCTTCAAAATATTCACCCTCAAAGATACCACACAGGCACTGATAACACTTTCTCTGTCCACCACGGGCTGGACATTTCAGAGTAAACGTGATAACAGCAGCCAGTCACATATTTGTCCTTCAGGCCACATGTGAGGAAAGGACTGTGTATGTGAGAGACAGAGTCAGAGAAAGACACAGCAAAAGTGAGACATGGGGAAAGAAGGGGGAGGCAATTAATGAAAACAAAGCCCCAGCTCCCTGATGCCTTTGAATCGTCCACTCTCTCGATATGTCCCTGCCTTGCTATGCTGTGCATGCTCTCCCCAGCTGCCATCACGGCTATAAATATCACTTATCACGCTAACTGACTTCTCTCTTGAGAGGGAGAGAGAGAGAATGAAGGGGACTGAAAATACTGGCGCAGGTATGATTGCTTGCCAAGACAAATGGCATCCATCAACGTTAGCTGAGCTCCATATTCACGATTGGAATCCAGCCATGCATATACAGCCTATACAGGGAGGTGGTGGCTGGTCCGGTCTGGTCATGTGTGCTCCGTGCCTTTCTTTCTTATTCTCTACACAGATCATTTTCCAGTGTTGATTGATCCACTTTCAAGTGACAATTATTTGTATTATCATCAGATGTTATTACTTCTTAGCTCTGGGGTTCAAGATTCAGAGTTGAATTAACACGGACGACTTAGCTGTGTAGGAGAACCCACGCTGTGCTGATCAATGTGAGTCGTGAGGTGGACCAGAGGCATGGTGGCGTGTGTATGTGTGTGTGTGTGTGCCCACGCACATACATGCATGATTGAAAGTTTGTGCGTGCGTACACACATGCAGGTAGAAACATGTGTGTGCTCGCCCTTATGTGAGGTTGTGTATCTCTCTGTGTGCATGCGCTTTCATGTGCAAACATTTGTGTGCCACTACAAATGTAGCTACAGAGCAGCGCCTGGTGTCCAGCTCAGCTCCTAGTGTGAACAAAGTCTGTCTGCACCGACACCTACCCGGCCTAACCAGATTGGCTCAGCATGGCACAGCAGGCCCTGGCATCAGTATGCTGGCCCCAAAGGGAAGTATGGATCGGTGTAAGACCAGAGCTACAGTAGCTTCGGCCTCTCCATGGCAGCTACAGGGGGGCATCAGTTGGAGATCCAGCTCCACCCATGGCCCTGCTTCTGTAGTCATCCATCTCAACTATGTACCACTAATAGAATATTCACTGTGCTGTTCTGTGTTGCTCTGCAGCTTTATTGCATCCAGCTCTCTCTGTGTATCTCTACAGTCCCAAGCCCCAATTAATCTCTGCTCAGATGAGCTCTACTTATGACATTATTTAGTCATGGGAAGAAGCACGGGAAGAAGAAACAGGTTGTCTTGTAAAAATATCCACCCACCGCCTTCTCTACTTACGTTGTCTCTTGTTCACAACAAAACCAGGAGAAGAAATAGGGAATGAAAACATGGGCTGTGTTAAGTTCCCAGCAGGGGCCTTCCCATATCTTTGGGAATGCAGCAACCGCGCACACATGGAGCGCTAGGGGAGAAAATCCTGAAAAGATAGGGAGGCTATGAAAAAATGATTGCAAATGAGGCTGATTGCAAATGGAAATTCAATATTAAACATGAGCCTGTTAAAAAGATGTATGAATATCAAACAAAACACACTAATTCCTTAGCTGCATGTCAGAGCCAGAATCCATGTATACACCCTGATAAATGTTTAACTTAGACCTGGTTGCATATATTCAAATGAAACACTCTGAAAGGTCAATCAATGCCACTTTAATTTAAATTCAAAAACTTCCTATGGATGTGACACGATAAATAACTTTCATATCGAGGTGCTTATTTGTTTTGGTTCCTGTCTAAAATTGTCCTTGCTGAATAAGAAAATATCAGAGTCTAATAAGCAAATAATTCCCATCTGGAAGAAACTGACTCAAACCATGGGTCTGCAGCAGTAAACATTGGTGTGTGCGTGCGTCTGTGCATGTGTCCGTGCGTGCCTGCAGCATCTTTGCCGCTTTCCATTGATTTGCTGAGCAGAACATTCTACATACTGTAAAGCACATGATGCTAATATAGCGGTGCTGGGCTGGATATTCTGGCTGACTACAAAACAGTGTGATGTGTGCACATACAGTACCTGCACACATGCACGTGTGCGCACACACACACACGCACACACACAATTTGATTCCCTTGAATACGTTTGCCTTGTTAAATGCCTTCTGGGAGCTGTGTATAATAATGAGCCGTCTTGCAGACAACCATGTTCATGTGTCTAACACATATTAGAATGCAACAGCCAATCACACAATCACAGCTGTGGGAAACTGTGGAGTAAAATACCTGTTTCACCATGTTAGAACTATCCTGTTTTTATAACTTTTCGTCACAAACTTTTCAATCACTCTAAATCATACAACTGCTGCAGTCCACAAAACTCGCCATTAACTGACACTGTTTCTCAACCTTTGAAAAGCACTTCTTCCTCAATCTCTCATTCTCTTTAGCTTTTATCAACTCTCAGCCCTCCCTAGAATCTGAGTCTTATGAAGAGAAATGGAAAAATGGGAGTCTGTGATTTAGCTTGGCTGAAGTTGCCTTTGGGCACTGAATGAGCCATAGCTCATTCATTCTGCCTGGCAGAGTCACTATAAACTTCAGAGAGCCTTAAGGTGCCTTTGGGGGTTAACCTCTGAGTTAGGTGAGAGTACGTTGTGGACCAAATCCAATAGAGATCAATACACTCTGGCAATGAGTAGATTTGAGAGCTGAAGCAAGCAGCAAGATGCTATTTTCTCATCTCTGGCCAAGGCTGCCCGAACATGATCACTGAACCAGGAGAGCATTCTGCAGTGCAACCACTTTGTTTGTACATGTTCCCTGAAATAAATTCCTATTACTTAGCAGACGTAAGAAGCAGCACATGAGATTTAAACACTCAAGGTTCAAAGTTGCGTGGGCAGGTTGTTATTTTCATAGATGATGCTCCGGATTTTTTTGTCTATGCTTCTCAAATTTTCAGTTGTATTGGACATGTGCTCCTTGTAAACACTTTCACCATAGAACCCTGAAAGAACAAGTAAGCATAATACTGTAAGTTTATGGATTATGGTGCATTCCTGAAACACCTCCAACTGTACCAAGTGAAACAATGGTAAATGTTGCATTGCACCGATCTTTTGGGAAATTGACTTGGTCATGATATGATACTATATAAAGATCAATTCTACAGTACATCTAATTAATAAATAAATAGAAAATATCAGTTTCAAACAATATGTCAAGGTTGGATGTACAGGGCCGCTCTCTGGTAACAACAATAGAACAGATCCAAGCATCCAGTCTGAGAGTACGGGTGTTCGCTATGCTGCAAACTGGCAATCATAACAGAATTTACCAATGCATTAAATTAATATCATGTGTTTATGACTTTAATTAACTTTTATCAGGCGGAATTCAACTCAATGCAACCTAGTGTTCATGAGGAAAAAGCTTTTATAGTCTTGCCAGAAAACGCCCACCCAGAAGTCATATCAAAAAGATTAGGAGTCCATCAGTCCACTGTGCATGAGGAGCATTTAACACGACAGTGACTCGTGACTGTCTGGAGACGGCCTAGAAGAGGATGCCCTTCTAAAATATCACCACGAGAAAAATGGAACAGAAAATACATTCATGTAAGGTTAGCCAGGAAAAAAGCCTCTACAGATTTTAGAAGGTTATTCCTCTTTAATATCAGAAATAATGACCATCCCCTGCAGGGTTCACCATCTTTAAAGCATCACTGTATGTGTAGATGTTACTGTGCATTTCCTAATCTACATATATGACTTAACTACGTGCCTGTCTAGAGAATGTGTTCATTTCTTTAGGATAAGCGTGGAAATGGAAAATAGCCCTTGGCATGCAAGCAGTGCTTCTTCATTTGTATTTCATAGGAAAGAAAAGAGCGAAGATCCCCAAACAGAGACAACCCACATATATTAGCTCTATTCCATACTAACCCACCCAAGGTACTGCTTGAATAATGATCGGTAAATCTATTAAAATAAAGTGATATTGGCCCAACAGCCTTGTGAATACCAAGTATGACGACAGAGTAGATCTGAATGCAGAGTTATCCCTTAATCCTTGATAAGGTTGGCTTTGCAAGAATAAAAAAGGAGAGAATCGAGAATTTCTTTCTCTTAAATGCAAATAATGGAAGATGACAAATGTTTTTCTATTATCTCCCACAGCTTAGTACATCACTATCTTTCTCCTCTAGGCAAATATTTAAAGTATTTATAACTTTATTGAAAGATTATGTGTGTGAGTCATGTGCAATCTATCGGCTAACGCACTGTGTGGTACCAGTCCATATTTCTCTGTTCCCCATCTAAATAACACTGAAATATGCTATTAATGATACATGAATGTAATTACGCTTTTTAGAGTATTTCGCCTAATATGCCAGATGAATGGGGAAAGAGAAAGATGAGAACTCGGCGGGCCCTAATTAGCCTCATCCATGAGCCAAAGAGTTTCTATTTTGCAGAGGCGATGTTATTGCTTCAAGTTGATATTAATTCAGACTAGTGTTAATAAATTGCTTCAAATGCATTTTGTCTCTCTGATTTAATAGAGGTCAGAATGACTTTAATGTGTCTTCTCCATGCAGGGAGCGAGGGGGGAATCATTATACAGTCATTTTACTCTCTGTCACACCACACACTGTTGGAGAGGAGACTATTGGGACTGCAGACGCCACAGTTTCTTCCCCAGCTAAAGGACTTCAATGAGCTTTTGATGAGAGAATGTGATTTGTTGAATGACGTACCACAGATCCCTGATGTACACAGCTAGCATGGTGTGGCGGGATGGACTGGCGGTACAAAGGCTGGCTATTAACTGAAAGGTTTCTGGTGCGGTCCTCGACACCAACAGCGGGATGTATTACATTTGTGACACCATCGCTGCCAAAGTGCCCTGCAACAAACCTCAGATTGCTGCAGGGACTGATCCACTGCTCCGATGAAATGCGTCTCTGTAGGGAGCTATGTGTGTGTGTATTTGGTAGGTGTATGCACAAAGACAAATTTCATTTAATATTAAAGTGTAATGAAGAATTAAATGTCAATATCTAACACACTGGAACCTCATTATACAAATCAAACATCCAAACGGAATGGACTTAATCAATGAAATGGCCCTATTATGTGATAACGCTACATACTATTATATTCACTGAGCACAACTGTCAGATTCTTTGTTCCTATACTGTACTTCAACCCCCCTATCTCATCATCCAATCTCCCACTCTATAATGATCCAGATCACATGGTGAAGCTGGGCAAGCACAGCAGGTTGTCCTATAGTGTCACCTGCATGACATACGCCTGTCTGATAGCACAAATAGGTTTTGAACTGGGCTTCCAATGTTTCAACATTTCCATAGTTTGAACAGCGTACATTATAGACGGGCTTGGAATAGGGAAAAGAGCATTAATAGTCTCACCTTTATATGAAATATGAAAAGCAGTTTGAATCATACTGTACAAACGTTTCTCAATCTCAGTAGACAGAGCCAAGGAATGACGTTTTTTTCTGAGCATAAATGACTTAGCTGGCAAACTTGAAAATGACATATTTTAATTCATTCATGATTATGGTATTCATGATTTTGGATGGTCAGGACAGCTACAGTACATAGCTTAACTAGAAAGCTAGATGGCTACTGTAGTTTGAACTTGGAAGGTCAGCTTATTAACGTTTATTTGGTTAGATTGCATTTTTTTCAGTAAAAGCACCATGCTTCACCATGTTAGCTACCTCCTCTCTTATTTATATATTCATATTTATAGGTTTAACTCAACCAATGTGATTATTTCTTCCTCTAGAGCAGCTCTGCCCCCGATAAATGTGTTTTATAACTAAAACTCTGATCTCCGATATGAAAGTGTGAGCTACATGCATGTCTGCCATGGACACAGTAGTACAGCAGAGAATGACAGACAGCTTGATTCCTATTCTTTGCTATCCTGGCTGATGGCGATGGCGAAATCAAACAGCCGATGCACATTCAGAACAAAAGAACAACTGTGAGATAATAAAATATGTAAGAGTCTACGTGGCCACAGTTTTCTACCACCCAACTCTTTCGACAGTGGCGTCTGTTAACATCTTTCTTGATACAGCTTTAAACACCTCAGGGGAAGACTTAAGAGAGACGCATGTATTTTTTATCAGCTCAGCCCCTTCCTCTATACATGCACACACACAAACATACACACACACATACACACACACACATGTGCAAAGACACACATAAACACACGTGTACAAGCACACACACACACACAAAACAGGATAGCAGCATTTCCACGGATGAATAATTATGCATCCTATACAGACAGATTAGAAGACTGCAACGCAGCTAAACCTTGTGTTAAAATATTCAGATGGCAGTATTAATATTTCATATTTCACGGAATCTTCTTTATTGTCCTCAAGACTAAACAATACATTAAACATATGCATTATACATTTATACAGTAAATCAGCATCTCACCAGACTCTCAGGGATGGTGGATAAACAGAACGAGAGAGGTTGGGAAAAGAAGAGAATAAAAGGAGAATAGAAAAGTGTAAGGGTGCGATTCAGAAGAAAGTCTAAAGAAATGTAGGTCTTACACATTTGACCTACTCTGTCTGGACTGTTCAATGTGCGCACGGGGGATTTTTGGCGTGTCTTTGCCTATTCAAAATCAAGTGGAGAAATGATCTCGTCTGTAAATACATTGCCCTTTAATTCATTTTGCTTAGGACAGCAGCGTGTGGAGATTGAATTGGCAACATGCCCATGGGACATGAATTGAATAAAAACATAATAAAATGTGTTACAAAATCTGAATTCAGGGCATTCTGAATTTTTGCATTTAAAAAAAAAACCAAAGCATTTTTATAAAGCATATTAAATTAAATGAGTTTCTTAATAACTGCTTTCTATTCAATTTACAATAAGCCGCTTGTTAATTGCATTGATCCCTGAATGTTGTCTTTTCCTAATCTAAACAAAATCAAATTGTTTTCGTGCCCTGACGGTCACAAGCATACAGTCAATAGCAACTATGACATTTGAAAAGCCGCTAATACCACAGAATTTGTCCTTGATGGTACAGTAAGTCCTTGCACATCAGTGTCTGGCAAATAGATAGATGTATTTTTCTCATTGCCATCAAGAATGTCTCCATGCAGCAGGAGACCGAGATATTCCCACCGCGTCCCCAGACACCCTGTCCCACGCAGGAGCTGTTGCCAGGAGGGAAAGGACACATGTCACCTGCAGTAACACAGGAAGGACATCAGCCGTGCGATCTGGCTCTGCAACCCATTGTTCAAAAGACGTCACAGCCCGATCCACGCGTAAACGCTCCAGGCGTCTGTTAAACTCAGCACATTTAAACAATTTCTCGGCACCCCCCGTGCGCCCTTTTAGCACTGTCTCTTTTAATTATCCCTTAAAAATTAAAACGTTTTTTTTTAGGCGAGGCTCTAGAAGTGTGTGAGTATGAGTCAGAGGAATAAGGGGAGAGGAGACAATCCATATGGAAAAGTAAGTTTTCCAAGTTTTCCATGCAGGATAAAGTGGACTGAAATCATTACGGTTGTTTTTAGTGACTCAATAATTCATATCCGTATTGATGTTTTTAGAGTTAAAGGGATGGAATATGGATGGATGATGGGAGTGTTAGACATCACAGGGTTTCAGGCACTTAAGGAAAGGAATGTATATGTATGGACTTAAAGGAAAAATTGCATGTCCATTTTGTTGTTTGGTGTATTTTTCTTATTCCCGTGGGTGAGTGGCCAAATGTAGACGTTGTGACGTCATGTCCAGATATTTATAGCACAGCTACAACGGAGTTTAACAGGAGAAAAATGTTAAGCTATCTAAAACACACTGGTAAATGTCAAGTTTTGGTTTCTTCCTCTGACTCAAAGAGCAAGGGCTTCTTTAGATTGACCGTTTTGCACCAACGATCAACAATCAGCCATTTCCCCCCCTCAGCAGCAGCCTCATTAGACCAGAATGCACTGCAGCCATAAGACAGACAGTTGCATTTTGAGTAAGGGGCACCTCTCACCTCTCACCTCTCATGTTTTTTCTTCACAAATGGAGAAAAATTTAATTTACCTACATGTACCGAATGCAACAATTTCAGGTAGGTTCTCTAGGGTTTGTTGAGAAATGTAGGAAATCACTGATTGAAGTATATGACAAGGCAGGCGGAGGGGAAAGTAGGTACACCAAAAAAGTAAACTACACTTCATCCCAAAATAACTCCTGAAATGCATTGAACATCACATATTGATGACATGTAATAGTTGGAAGGGGTTGGATTGTAAAAACCGACTGAAGTATCACTGCAACGTTCTTAAGTCAAGGTCTGATATCAGCCCTTAGTGAGTGCCTTTATTTGCATCCACGCGAAGGAGCTATTGGAGCTATTATGAATGCAACTGGTGTCATCAAAGTCATTTGAAAAATGCGTTAAATTACTATTAAGGGTTAGGGATCTGACAAACCTACTCTGAATAATAAAGCCCTGTGAAATGAGGTTTTCTACCGTACAACAGTGGGGGTTGTGTTATGTAGATAGAATCCCTGTAGACACAAGTAGATACCTCCCATTGCTACACTGGGTGACTATACTGTCCATTTATAATGCAAATGACCATACCCAGCTACCGCTTGTCACCAAATCACCAGGGGTAACATAAAGGGGAGATTACACAATGGCCCAGGATAGAAAGTAATATAGTACAATTTGTCAAATTGTTTTAGAGATGTACAATTTACACATAATTTGTACTTTGCAAATAATTCTTAGTAATTGCTTTAACCTACTTGGACGATGGATATCTCATTTTGTACTTTTAATTATCTACAAACATATAGAGGAGGAAATGCACAAGGACAGAACCTGCATGCATTGACTCATACGATTGTGAAATAGATGCAGAACAGTGTTTTTCTTTTTTCTTTTTCTAACCTCAGATGTGAAGTTCTACTACTACTACTTCTACTACTACTAGGTGAATGTATTATTGTAAATCTAGTCCATGTAGTTTTAGGAAAGATATACTCATGACAAAAATAGTTTATGTTACTGCTTCAATACAAATAGTATTATTGGTGGGGGGTTTAATCAAAACTGTAATGCATATTTAATGCTGACATACTGGTGGACAAAACATTTGTGGGACTCAAACGCAGTAACATTTGTGGGACTCAAATGCAGTAAAAGTGAAAGTGGGTAAAATTAAGGGATTTTGCCTTGTTTATCTAGTAGCCAATGATAAGTCACTGTTTGTTTGATATCCTTCCCCATGAGGGCTACAAGGTTAAAAGGGCAAGAGAATTTACATTTTCACATTAATTCTACATCACAGAGCCAGTGAGAGGCTGATGTCATTGTTTTTCTCTAATTAGCATGAACTTAAGGTTGAGTTGATCCCCACTGCTCTGTGTCCTCTTTCAATCATCTGATGAAAACTTGTTATCATCACCTCCCACTCAGAATGACAGCTGAATTATCACCTTCTGACACGTCAAAATAACCATGCTAGCCACAGCCAGCTCTATCTGATTTCACACCATACATACCGCTACTGCTTAGTATGGCAAGGAGCAATTTCATTCTCTCTCTCTCTCTCTCTCTCTCTCTCTCTCTCTCTCTCTCTCTCTCTCTCTGTCCTTAACCAATGACACCCCTAATTCATTCCCTGCCCCATTTCTGTGTGCCGAGGGTTTCTGCTGATGCATTTGGGGTGAAGAGCCTCTCCTCCAGGACCCGGCCGTCGCTCACACACCTGGGAGTCTGCCCCACTATTACGCATGCTATTTGCACAAATTGCTCCATTTGTGTTTGAATATGAAATACATTCTCCAAGTACGACTGGAGAGTGTCTCTATCCCCTGAGAGAGGAGCTGAGATGTGAGGGATGTTTTATTCTTGAGCGAGATTGCCTCTTTCCTGCATTGTTAATACCTGTAGGGAACGTTGAGGGCTTTTGACGCATATAATTGCGTGAAAAAAATGGAATTCTGATTGCCGATGCTGGGTTGTTATTTTTTTGTTTTAGATGGATCTCAATCGATCTTACGTAAGTGGTAGGGATAAGGTACTCCCAAGGACCATTAAATGCACTGAAATAACTTTCCATCATGAATACTATATGTACTGCTTCACTTTTGAATAGGATAAATTCTTAAACCAAGACTTACAGTAAATCAATGGTTTACACAGTCTCTTCTCCAGGGACCTACATGTTCAGAAGAATATTTTCAGAGCCTTTACTGATGCTGTGGTTTACATGCACATTGAACAAAATCAAGTCTAAATGTTTATTTGAATATGTGTTGGGGGTTGCAATTATGGTGTAATTGCATTTGTTCGTTCGTTCATTCGTTTGTCGTCTTCCGCTTTATCCGGGTCCGGGTCGCGGGGGCAGCATCTTCAGCAGGGAAGCCCAGGAAGCCCTCTCCCCCGTCACTTCCACCAGCTCTTCCGGGGGAATCCCGAGGCATTCCCAGGCCAGCCGAGAGATGTAGTCCTTCCAGCGTGTCCTAGGTCGACCCCGAGGTCTCCTCCCGGTTGGACATGCCCGAAACACCTCCCCAGGGAGGCGTCCGGGAGGCATCCTAACCAGATGCCCGAACCACCTCAACTAGCTCCTCTCGATGTGGAGGAGCAGCGGTTCTACTCTGAGTCCCTCCCGGATGTCCGAGCTCTTCACCCTATCTCTAAGGCTGAGCCCGACCACCCTGCGAAGGAAACTCATTTCAGCCGCTTGTATTCGCGATCTCATTCTTTCGGTCACTACCCAAAGCTCATGACCATAGGTGAGGGTTGGAACGTAGATCGACCTGTAAATTGAGAGCTTCGCCTTCTGGCTCAGCTCTCTCTTCACCACGACGGACCGGTTGAGCGACCGCATCACTGCAGACGCCGCCCCGATCCGCCTGTCGATCTCACGCTCC
>CABFOS010075821.1:0-17399 GCA_900660315.1 Diretmoides pauciradiatus | reverse complement strand
CAGCAACTGTAGCAACTGGCGAACCGGTTGTGGTCGCATAGCAACCCGCCCACAATGCGCGACCGTATGAAGTTTGTCCCTTACGGGGACCCGTAGGTACTAAACATGTCTGTCTCCCTCTGGTGGTTTCATTCAAAGACTTCTCCATCTCCATAGGAATATCCTTATCCTTATTCCTTTTCTATGTATCGATAATCTTTCTTTTTGGATGTAACGTGGATTTCATTTTATTATTTTGAATTTTGTTGTAGCATAAAGTGTATTAGTGATGACAAGGGTATGTGTATTTGCCAATGGGATATGAAAGGGAAGTTTCCTCAAGACAGATTGTAACCAGCAGGTGGTGCTAGCTGTCCCTTTCCTTCTCATAGATCATCCAACTTCAGGTCTTACCTCAATGTGATGTTTTATGTCAAATTCTGTCACTAATTGTATACAATCAACTGAATATTATTTAATGTCTGACATGAGGTGAACTGATGTTTGTTACTGTTATTGGTCAGTAGTTGACCTGACCTGTACCGTCCCAGTATAAAACCAGTTTGGTTATGTTGTTGTGGTGGTGGTGGTTGCACAGCAGAGTGGCCACCTGTACTACAAATCTATTATTTGTTTCTGTTTCTTTAGCAGGAGATTTTGGAAAGTGATGTTTGGCATGCTACTATATTAATCAATTAAAAATATATACGATGTAGGATTAATTTGCTTCCATGGATTGATTTAAAGTTGGTTTACTTAACAGAAAGCCATTGGTTAAATAATTATATGAATAAATAATTGTAAATAAAATGATCCTAGTGCCATTTGGAATGAGTACCTCTGTGGAAACTTAGCTTAGCTGTTAGAGAAAAGGTGAGTGGGTGAGAGAGGCTTTGTCATTGATGTCATTGATGTTATCAAGTAGGCATTCCTATCATTGACATTTGTCATTGATGTTATCAAGTAGGCATTCCTATCATTGACATTTGTTGATATCACAGCAGGTTTCATAACATGCCCACTCTCAACACTGATCAAAAGTATAATAATCTACAGATGTAGCTGGGTCGATGATACAGATTTGAACCTGCGTCCTCCATTTAATAATAACTCAATAATCTACACTTCACCTAATGAACTGTTATGTGTCTTCAGCTGTCCCCCAGTTGAAATGTGGTCACCCTACTCACCACACTACCCTGATTATTACACTTAGACCTAAACCTAGTCCACAACACCACACCCAGTAATGTCTGACCTCACCATCAAGCTCTCCACCAACAGGCTGCAGGGACAGCAGCGCCGTCAGGACGGAGTAGACCCTTGTTGTGCTGTGCTCAGTGATGTCATTTGTCTTAGTTTTGCATTTTCTGTACCAGCACAAGAACTGAGTTAGAGTTTAACATCTGAATGAATGAAATGAAAAATATAATACAACTGCAACTATTTCTACAATTTTATTTGACCTGGGAATCAGCCTTTTTCATAATTAGCCACTGTATAAAATCTCCTAACTAAACATTTTTGGCAGAAACATTCTTGTAATTAATTTTGATAAAGGACAAGACAAATTGACAAAATATACCAAAATATTAACACAAAACATCAGAAACATAATTACAAAAGGTACATTCAATTTTCAAGACTTGAAACCTGCTTTCACTTAAAGGTGGAGCAGCAGCGGGTTCCCCTGAGTTTAACTGTAAATGACCCACGCCGCTCCACCTTTGCAGCTGAAGCCATCATCGCTTTAACAGAACACAATGTTACTGCAGAAGGGAGAACAGAGCATATCAATTCAAACACCAACTACACTCTGCATTTTATCCCTTTAAATTCACATGCTCCGAAATATCATTCCAACATAAGAGACGAAAGAGACACAGGACAGCATCCTGTATTCCTTATACTATTTTCCTATATCTTGACATCCATCTCACTGATTTGATGACCCATGTGCATTGCATCTGCATCTATCATAACAATAAGAAAAAGTAAAATAAAAACCTGAGGTAGCAATTATACACCTGTATTGCCTGTTAAAGGCCCAATTCAGTTGCAGTTTTTATAAAGTGGGAGGTCAATATCTTGTCATTCTCATGCTGCACAGATAAACGGCTCCGCATCACTTGCATGCAGAGTTTTGGTTTCAAAGACGTTAACATAAAGTCAACATGAGAGCAAAGAAAAGCTATATTTTCTGGATTGGACCTTTAAAAGCTACAGGGTGGTTGACCCCGCAAATACTTATTTGCACAAATAGGGCATTCATGTCAAACATTAATACATTTTAGGAATCAAGTTCAAATGAAAAGCTGGTACTTTGGTAAAAGCAGGATGCATGTGATTACAATCGTGGTAACAATAACCCATTCTCCCTTGAATGAGAACAGGTTAATTAAAAAGATAAATCTAATTGTCTTTGTGGGAAATAAATGATCATTCGCAAGCACAATGTCAATCATTTTCATTGGTTTGTGGTCTAGTAGAAACACAATTACATTGTTATCACACAACAAATAATGTAGGTATGAGAACACTGACAATTACAAAATATCACGCAAAGATAGTATGCATTTAAATTGATCTCCTGACAATATGCAACGGTGACCTCAAAAAATCTTTGGTTTACATTGTTTGCTTTTCAAAATAAAGTTAAACTGATTGTGTCACTTTTCATGCAAACCCAGGCCATCCCAATAGTTCCCCTGATTGAATCCTCGCGAGAATCCTCTGATTGAAAATACAATCATGTGTAAGAGTTTATGCACCCACTGACTTTTTACACACCTTATTATGCTACAAAATAATTCAAAACTGCTATCATTTAAGATTTGTTCTGTGAGACATTTATACCTTCACATATATTTCTAGAATTTGCTTTTCGGTGTTAGAATAGAAAACTTTGTTTACATCCTAAATGAGAAAAAAAGTATTTTTTACTCATTAACAAAATGAGCAAAAACTCAAGGAATGCATAAACATTTACACATGACTGCACTGTTGCAACCGATTGAGAATCAATATAATATATTCACCTACAATGTACAGACAGCTACTTGCAACAGTAAAGTTATTCAAGGATCTACAATAGGATCATTTGGTTAGTATGCATGAAATTGATTTGAATTGTCACGTCCATCCATCATTAAGTGCCTGGGAATCCTGTGGGCACTTTCTGAGCATTAACCCGCATCACCACTCATTTGGTCACAGGACAAGGCCACAAATGTGCAAGGCTTTGTTTTAGGAGCAGCATCTCCACTGATCTCCACGGCTGTGTTTCCTCTTTGGTCTAATGCATAAGATAATTTCACATTCCTCATTGACCTTTCACCAGAGATCAGTTGAGAGATTAAAAAACTCAGGGAGCAAACAATTCTTTGGATAATAGCATCAGTCACCGTTGCACATTGGTTGATAATACAAAACTACTTGACAGACAAGTGCTAATCTTTATCTACTCTACAGTAAAGCATAAACTACCTGGAACAAGAGTAACTACAATGTGTACTCAGTAGCACATATCCTCTAACAAAAATATAGATGTTTTATGATGCTCATTCAATTCTTCACTTTCATATGTGATTAAACACTTCCATTGCTTTTCAACAATCATACTTCATAAGCATTGCATCCTCATCATTCTCCCTCAGAAAGATTAGACTTTGGTATTAACATCTGAGGAACACTTTCCACATTAAGGCTAATTATAAAGCTTCAGATTTTCTGTACCAACATGCCAATGCAAGCACCTTCTGTATCAACTTTTACATGAATAAAAAGGAAGAAGTCAACAAACAAAATATCGCCTGTTGCATAACAGACATCATTCAAACCAAACTAAAGCTAAAGAGTGAGGAGGGCAGCACAAGCCTCTGAACAACTGGCACAGAATTTCAGAGATACATTCATAGCAAATCTAGTAAGCAATTATGCACTAGAACAGTTTAGCACTGAGAAGATACCCTGTCAGTTTACCATGTAACATTACATGACATTACATTACTTTTCAAATGTACTAAACCTTGTTCCCTGAGTTTAGGAAAATAATAAGACAATAAAATAATTTGTTAAACGAGGTAGTATAAAACAGGAATTGCAAGGGCAACTGCGCATTGACACACACAACACATTCATAGACATTCATAATTTTTCCCATACCATTACTCTATAATGGATCAAATGAAAAGTACAATCCTTATTAATACTGGCTCATTATTGAACCTCAGCAACACCTGAGGAGGTACATACGTAGCTTTAAATGAAAGCTGCAGTGCCCATACAATCCAATTATTCAGAACAAAGTAGGAGGAAAGACAAAAAAATGGGATGACTAGCCTGGCAATCAGAAAAAGCCATCAGGAAGTTTCAAATGTTACGTAACTGAAGGAGCCCATCACATAACGTAGGTATAAGTAGTTATTAAATATTCAGTGGATGTTTACCCAGAGGCAAACCAAGGTAGATAATCAGCAAAAGGACTCACGCTTCCCTTTTGCTCCAGTGATAAACTCTCTTAAATAATGTCAGCAATGTAACAATCACTTTTTCACATTTTTGACAATCTTTTCAAAACATTCATGGTGGGTGAGCTTTTTTTCTTCTTCTCTAAAACATACACACAAATAAAGAGAAAATTGGAAAAAGAGAAAGACATTCATTGAAAGAAGACAGTAAAAACAACCCGTGACCCCCTGCCACAGCTCCTGGCTGGCTTCCTGTTCATTGTCTGTTAGAATAGGAGAGGGAAAAGGATAAAGAAGGTCTCTCTCTCTTTGTTTCTTTTCTCCCTCTCTCTCACACTGACTCTCACACTGACACTCAAGGCCATAGTATACTTGCTTGCGGAAGCTAATTTTGGCAGGTTCGTCCATAATAAAAGGGCACTTTTATGGAAAATACAAAGGCTTGCTGGCTGAACTAGTCAACTCAACTTGTTGGTTGTGTTGCCTCATGGAAAAGTGTGTCTCCATTTCTTTTTCCAGTTCATTGCCTTTGTTTACATCTGCGTGCGTGCATCTTGTGGTCAACTCTTTCAAAATGAATCGTTTGGAGGCTGAGCTTGCTGAGCTTGTAAGAGGACAACTTCAACTTTATGACCGATCAAATGGCTTTTAAATCCTCATATTCCCTCAGCCGCCTTCGTTGCTCCTTCACTGCAGCCGTTGTTGTTGTGGGTGCGCCACTATTCAATGTGGTGACAAAAGATGAAGTGTGAATACATGAAGAATACAAAGCTGCAGCGAGTATACACAGATCTGCATGTGGAGTGATCGACTGTAGGTTCAACTTCATTGTGAATATAAGCATGCACGCACGACGCACGCACGCACACACGCACACACACACACACTCAAACGCTCATGCATACACACTCATGCACATTCACACACACTTCGAGAGAAAGTGCAGACTGGGAACTGCTTTGGGCTTCCGTCAACTTCCGGTCAGAATGACATCGCTCCTTCAGCTTGCTGTCTTCCTCGTCCTCTTCAGCAGGGCTGCAGTCTGAACCCTCACTGTCTTCTGCTCTCAGAGATGAGGGGAGGCTGCTGGGACCAGAAGACAGGTTGATCATCTCTGTCTCGTCGTGAGAGTAATGACCCGAGTCTCCCGTTGCTTGGCTGCCCTCGCTGCTGGAGGAGCCCTCCGTGTCACCGGGGGGCCTGAGAAGGACCTGCAGGGTGGTCGGCTGGTTTGGAGACATGGACAACTCCTCTTCATAGCACAAAACTGTGGTCCCTGGCTGGTAGGAGGGGTATCCATGTCTCTTGCTCTGCACCTGAGATAGTGTTTGCTTGGTTAGTCCTTTTGGTATTAAATTGTTAGAAGCATAATGTTGCCAGTTGTGTAAGGATGGCTGCTACGTTATTTGACGCCATTACCAACCCTACAGTAAAAAGATCTTAACGTCAATATCTGCACTTGTGCAAGTTTGCAACTACAGAATAAGAAATACATTATGGGATACTTTCAAACCCAGCAAACTACAAACTACTGACAACAATTCAGGAGGTAATGAGTCATCATTCTCAATCTTACCGTCTTAATATTCTTTTTCTCCTTATCGCTGAAGGAAAACCATTTATTTTTCTTCTCGGTGCTAAGATGAACAGGTCCAAGACTATTGATGATCAGATTTGTTCCACCCTACCAATGAAAAAGTATGAGCCTTTATACCATATGGTGTTGAATTAATAATCGTACAATTTACAATCACATTCTACATGGTTCTGACGAGCTTACATAAGTGTAGTAAGTTAGGGTTTAGTACCTTGGCATCAATGAAGCGGTCTCCGCTCATCATGGGCACCATTACATCAGCATTCTCAGCTTGTCCCTCAGAGCCCAAATGACCTGCAGCTGTGGAGGATGAGCCGGCTTCTTGCCTGTACACTTTAACAGCTGAAAATTTCCTGGAAGGAAACAAACATGGCATCACTGAAGACCGAGATATTCAAGACAAGGAAGGTGAGCTATTGCTGCCAGATACATACAGATACATGTTGCCTTAGCATCCCTACAGAGGAAGGTGGACACTGCTATCACTGTGTTCATATAATTACCTGTTTTTGCCTCTACAGACAATGATGAAAGCGCAGATGATGATGCAGATCAGTGCGATACAGACTCCCACAATGATCCCTGTCATTGACCTTTGGTCGAGGTGGTAGAAGCCATCAGAAAAGACTGCAAAGCACAAAGTCAAAATTTGTCAGGTAAACCCATAATATTATCATAGTCTCAGTGTGTATAGCAACTGTATCACCAAATTTCAAGTCCTGGTACATCATGAGATCAAATAATCCTGTCACGTTAACGTTAAATAAAAGTAACAAACCTGTGGTGTGAGGGGAGCCATGGGAGTTTCTGGGAACGTGACCAGAGGATAAACTATCTGCTTGTACTTCCAGCTCCACCGTATGAGAAAACGGTCCATCGCCCATCTTGTTGGATGCAGAAACCTTCACCAAGTAAACCTGTCCGGGCTTCAAGTTCTCCAGAAGTGCCATGGTGATGGTCCCTGTCAATGAGATTCAGCTGTTCTGTTGAACTGCACACTGATCATATTTTTTTATTAGCTTTTTTGATACATGATGATTGCAGCTATTAAGACAAATAGAAGTAACAAAGTGTATGATAGCTGATTTTGGGTCTGGTATCCACAGAACCTGAGGAACTACAGCAAGTGAGGAGAGAACTCAAACATTATTTCCAAAATGATGTAAGGAAAAACACTTTTTCATAATGTCTAGAAATCATCCATGGTTAGACATGCAAACCATTATATAGGACCTTTCCAAACATTTCTTAATTAAAGTTAAATATTCTAATCAACTACTTCTGACATAAAACCATGAGGGCTCTCCAACAGGATAGGAGACAGAGGACTCCAGGACTGGCCAGCATAACATAAATTAAATCACAATCTTTCTTTTAACCGCATAAAAAGTCTAAATTGTCCTTTGATTAGTTAAACAACCAAAGTACAGAAATAGATTGGAAGATGAAATGAGTTACTAATTTTCAATTCGTCTGCAACAGAGGTCAGACTTTATGGGTCTGGAGCCCCCTGCAGACCAGTGCAGCCTGCAGCTCTTCTCTACATCTCTCTCTTTCCACTCCCCCCTCACCTTCTCTTTGCAGCACTTGCCATTCGCCAGCCACCCAGGCCTTTCTGGAAGCATACAGTATGGTGTAATGTGTCACGGCTATGTTGGGCTCATCTGGGAGCTTCCATGACACTAGTGCTGCGTCCTGCTCAATAAGAGTCACTTTCACATTGGAAGGGGGCAGTGTGGGAGCTGGGAAGGAGGAAGGGAAAAAAGGACTGAGACCAAAGTCAAATAAAAAATAACAGATACAGATACAAAACACTAAAGATCTTCTATGCAAAACGCCCTATGTGTGATTTCAGGCCACGTCTTAACATTTTTAGGAATAAACTTTGGGCAATGTAGAGAATTATTTGTTTCTTTTGGGAAGCAATGCGTTAAAACTATGACAATGGCTTCTTCAGCAGGTTAATTAACATTGACCAATTAAATGAAAATGTTACAGCTAGGCGAAATGTCCTCATAAACTGAAAACTGTGTCTATCTTTTGGTGTTATATATCGATCTAAAACATCAACATACACATTTATAATGACATATTATCATTATTCTTCACTTGCAGCGAGAGAGACTAACTTAAAACACAATTATCATTGTGTAGTTCAACCTGTGTATTTAATGCATGGTACAAGAGCAGCTCACACAGCACGCTTCATATACAGTACATGAGGTTGAAACATATCGGGACTTAGATCGATTAGTGCTCACCTTCAGGGAAAGTACTCTGATATACCACAGGGCTCCAGGGGCTGGACAGCTGGTCGATGTGGAGGCGAATGGCAAACTCATACCTGGTGTTGGGCTCCAGATCGTGCACCAGGAGGCTCTGCTCACCCCTGCAACAGAATGCAATAACAGATGTTGAGCCACAGGGTTTTGCCCAGCAGGTGGTGTTGTGGATCCATACTGAAAAAAACATGGGTGCCCTGCAAACATTTCCCAACAAGTGTTTACACCAAAGCTGTCAAAAAGATGTAATGGGTGATTTGGGCTGTTCTTGTATCTGATTATCTTGAACCGTGGGGGAAACAGTTGAACAGTTTCAGCTATATAACGCCCACAATTACCTGTGTAATCTGATTTCCCTTGCCCTGACCCCCTCCCCCAAAAAGGAATTCATACTCCACGCTATAAAAACGTGAAACGTCGCCATTGTAATGATTTAAGCTGAAGCACTCACGTCTGTAGGTAGAGCACCAGGGAAGCATTCTGCAGGCCTACAGGGTTGCAGCGGACGGTGTAGTTGACTGTATGGCTGGAAGTGAAAGCTGGTCGGCCCCAGTGGAGAAACACAGCAGTTGAGCTGTTAGTCTTGGCATACACATGGTGTGGAGGTGGTGGAGGGGGCACCAGGCGATCTCGAACCGCTGAGAAATAAGCATAATGTTCAAGTCACCAAATTTGGATTATAGTAAATAATAACATTATGCCTCAGATGAATACACCGTGCTAGTGTGCTTTTTTTTCTTCTTCAAGAAAAAGGCTGTTTGTAGGACGTACAGACGCATCCAGGGGTACTGACAGTCTGGTCTGCTTGGTAGCCGTCTCCAATGAAATTATAAGCCAGGAGCTTCACATGGTACTTCTTCCTTGGGTCTACATTCAGAAAAAGAGAAGATTCATGTTGGGTTTTTTGTTTGTTTTTTAAATCACATCATACAAAACACATCAAATAAAACCTCCTCTGTTTGCTCCAAAATACAAATGTTTTCATGGTGTCTCAGAACTAGACCTCAATAAGCTTCCACAGTGGCATTAAACTGAATGTAGCATGTGACCGTGGGCCATAACATAAGACAGATGCAATTTCTTTAACAACAGAAAGTGGGGGTGCTAGATAAAAGGGACCTGGACTATGTGGCTATGGGATCAGTGAGGCGTGATGGTGTGGTGGGAAAGAAGTAAGACACTGTGACAGATGCTCAGCACTGAGAGTCCTTTGGTCAGTTTCTGCACCACTCAGGATAGAGTGACCTCCACTCTCCATCACCTTGTCACCCTGTCTTTTGCTTGTGAATAAAATGGTACTTTCCCCTGCTCCAATCAGGGTTGCTGGTCAGCGGCCAGTGGCCACTCCTATTCAGCTCCAGAACCTTGGGGTTAAATCAAAGGACAATACCCCTTGGGAAGGACATGGCCGTCGGTCATCAGCAGTTGCCAGCATCAGTGACCCTAAAGACACTGGGCTGAACAAAAGCCATCTAAACAATTTTTTTTATCTTGAAGAGTTTTGATCAGGGTTCAAGTCAAATGTTGCCATACAGTATTGTGACTAAATAACTGTGGACTCTTCATTAAAAATATGACTGATTTTCTAATACTGATTAAAAAAGTAGAACATTGAAAGGCCAGAGACACAAGCCCACTGGACATAACAGCCAGCAGAAAGAAGTTGATGTTTACAGGTTGTAAAGCCTGTAGGTGGATTATAGGTGCCCTGAATAACTATTAAGATAGTTATTAGGGCTGGAGCGCCTCTGTCAGCTAAGGACTCCGGCCCTTATAACTATCTTAATAGTTATTCAGGGCAATTTGTCCTTAGCTGACAGCGCCTCTCTGTCAGCTAAGGACTAAGCCAGGAAAACAAATGCACATCATTCCCCTAATCGCTTTACTTTAGCTTTCTCTAATGCTTGTTCGCAATTCATCTGTAGGCTCCAGTCGAGTGCAACACATTCTTGGAAATGGAAAGCTCAAGTACCAGCATTTGTGTTTAGCGCTAAACACAAAAGTAAACTTGATCCTCTTAATGTTATTATAGTACTATCTGAGCTTAAAACAAAAGAAAACATAGCTCTATTGTTAATCAGATATTGAGGGGCTTGATGGAAGTGAGAGGCCAGCGCGAGGAGCTGGAACCTTGTCCAGGAGAAGTGGGGGAAGACTAAGAGGGGCGGAGTTGGGCTGCTTGGACCCCCAGCCCTGAGGAGTTTCAGTGGAGCCAGACTAGGGCCAGCAGGTCAGGCCTAGATAAAACTCTGAAAGAATCTGAGGTCATGGGTGTGGAACATGAGATGAGCCTCTTTCTTCTGCTCTGGGACCCTCCCTGTACCCTAAGCCTAAATGGTTTAACACAGTGACCATTAGGAGAGTGGGAGTGTAATAATTATCTGTGATATAAATTGGATCATGGATTACTGATCATTTATGTAGTTGCATGCGCATATGCAAAAAGAAGAAATAGAAGCCTTTCTCTGTGCATAGTATTGATCAACATCTCAACTAGAAGCAAATAAAAACATATTTTATGTGTAATGACATCTTTACTATCCACAGTCAATCAGAGCCTGGCTTTTGTTATGCCTCAGTGTCCACCTCTAAAGAGGAGCAGTCAGGGTCCCACAGTATGCACCTCTACCCAGCCCTACAATACAATGGGCCCTCCGTAATTATGCAGGAGAGGGGCTATGAGATGGGGGAAGCTGTGACATCTGGGCCACGACCTTTGACATGGAATCTGGGCAAGCTAAATCCTGCAAAAGGAGGGGTTATAGGGTTCTCTCTGAGGGGGAGGGTCAAGCAGAGGAAGTGAGTAGAAAAACAGGGAAACACCAAGATAAAATGCCACTTAATAGGCGATGACAGTATGCTGATAAAATAAAACTGTGAGAACTCAAGAGAACACCGTTATACTCAGAATTACACTTCATATGTATCCATAAACAACAACAAATACATATTTTGGGAAATACAACCAAAATGTCACTCATCCACTCTATCACTACTCAAACAATACTACAGTAGCCCTGACCTACTGAACATCTAATCCCTATCAAATATAAGAACATGGTGGTAAAGTAGCCACGTAAAAGTATGCAAGAATCATCTTGGCTTTGGATACAACTGGCTAAATGTTATGAAATTACTGCAATGCACCTTTCAATTAGACACAGATATATCATTGGAATTTGACACAGAATAGTGTGCCATTACTACGATTTATGTCCTCGGTGCACTGCATTCTGCTGTAGTTGCCATGCCTTCAGCAAAGACTTTCTAAAGCCAAGGTGGTGCTTTTCCCTCTCTTTCCCAATGGGCTGAATCTCACAAGGCTTTGCTCCCATAAATAATGCCAATCTGTATTAAAGGGAGTTTTTGAGCTGTTTGTGGTCACCTGAGTTTCAGAGCTAACATGCAGATCCTGTTGGCCCATGAGGCTTTGTTCTCCCCTGTGAAAGGCCCCCCAGGCCGCAGCATGTGAGGCCTGAACAGGGGCCATAAATGTCAACTCCCACACTGACCCACACACACCCACAGCATCTATCATCTCTTTCTCTTCCCCCTCTTTCTCTTTGCTCTCACTCACACATATAGGCACACAGGCATACAAGTAAACATGAAATGACCTTTACAAATCTAGCACAAATCTAATTTTCACACCAAGCATGCGCTGCCCAGTGTTTGGTCAGGAAGGGAATATGCTGGACAAGGCGCATGATGGCCTTCAGATGCAAGATAAAATTACAGTTGTGTGCACACAGGTATGAAAGGCATTTCAGCCTTGACTGTGCCTATATATTCTTCTCCTGGGCCATGGGAAGAATACACATGCATGGAAAGGTCACAGTATTTCAACACAATGGTTCAGGCCAGAAACAGCACACCGAGAATTTGAAAATGTAACACTTACACAAGTATAGCGTGTGTGGTTTTATATCTTTATAATGTACTTCAATGTGCCCTATAATAAGCAACTTGCTGGTGGGAGTGATAGGGCACTTTCATTTTTCCATTTAAGAATATGAAATGAAACTAATGAGCAAAAGTCTATTCTATGATCGCATCAGTCTGACAAATATCAATCATGTTTTTATCCAGTATTATCTAGAAACAAGTGCAGGAGATAGCAGAATATACTCAAATCACAGGATTATCTTTCCATACTGGTGTTAAAACAGAGTTTGTACAGGGAAATGTTTAATAAACTAACACTCTTTCCACTGCCTTTCCATTCAGGTTATATCAAACTAGGGAATGCCCATTTATTTATACACCAACATTACAAATGGTCATTCATTGATTGCCTTACATAAATAAATATTAAGCATAATGAGAATTTGAGTAATTATTGATGTTGTTGCCATAATAATAATAATACCAATAATTAATAATGAGGCTCATAGTCATCAGAAAATAAGTTTTAAAAAAGCAGTTTTGTCAGATTTCACATGCAACCTCCTAAACAGCAGAGTTCTCTACTGCACATGGGAGGTCAGATGGTGCACTGGACACTGCTCTCCTGGTGGATAGTGCCAAACTCAATGATGAGGAAAGGTGGTAGAACTGCAAAATAGTCAGCTCACAAGAAATCCTCATTGTTTGGCCTCAGCTCAGTTGGTGAGAGGTTGCATTTCCTTTGACTCTTGGCTAATAAACTATCTTTGTGGCCCTCAAAGCCAAACACAATGAGAGTCTTTGATGTCAACCCTAGCCCTAACCCTCCTCCAGCAACACTGCTCAAAGCAGTCATAAAACACATAATAAATCTCTCTCCACCATAACAGTTTCCCTCTCTTCAAAACATCTGCAATGCTCCTTTATCAAAGAGTAGAAACAAAAGATAATTCAGTTTTTCTTTTAACCTAGGCTGTTTCTGGCATGCTAGCAGTTGATTCCTTTACTTATTTTGCTGATTGGTTTCATTTCTATGTCTTCCCACCATCTCAGGTAGGCTACCAGAAGAAAAATGAAAACCAAACTAAAAATGTAATGA
Organism: Diretmoides pauciradiatus; assembly: GCA_900660315.1. Taxonomy (NCBI): domain Eukaryota; kingdom Metazoa; phylum Chordata; class Actinopteri; order Trachichthyiformes; family Diretmidae; genus Diretmoides; species Diretmoides pauciradiatus. The sequence goes on along the minus strand of CABFOS010075821.1, from coordinate 4,088 downwards.
TAAGGGCACGATAAAATTAATAAAACCATAAAACATGATAGAATTTTAGTAATAGTAGTTGTAGTAAAAATGAGAAATGAGTGAAACACAAATAGTAATGTATAGCAGGGCCTCTTCTTTCTTTCTTTCTTTCTTTCTTTCTTTCTTTCTTTCTTTCTTTCTTTCTTTCTTTCTTTCTTTCTTTTTTTCTTTTTTTCTTTCCTTCCTTTCTTTCTAATCCTGTTGTAGTTCCAAGCTTCCTGATTTACAAGTCAGCTGCTGACCACCTGGCTGACCTCCTCTCGCCACAGATGGTCAGTTGTCCACTGCATTGGCCTGGGACTCCTTTCCACTCTCAAACATGGCAAAATGAATCTGACCTAAAGGCCAGAAGAGCCACTATATGCCCAATACCATCTAGCAGCTGTTGTATAAACACGCTGAAATCCTGCACAAAGGCTGGGAGGTCATGGGATGTGGGATGTGGGAAGTGGGATGGGGTCTTGACCCGTTCCAGGCCTAATGAACCTCTGCATGCCACATGAAAAGACTTAAGCCAATTAATCACTCATGAGCTCGTCTGTCAGTAGATGCTGCTGCTGGTAGTTATCTTATTTGTCCATCCCTATCTAAAGGCCTTTGTGAGCATAAAACGTCAACTTGACTGGTGAATAAATGGAAGTATTTATTTAAATAATCATTAGGAGTGTCCAAGCTGCACTCATTTGTAGAGACTGGTACATGTTGGTTCATTCAAACTAGTATCAAACTGTTAAACGGTACTGACTATCATTGAAGTCATATTCACTGTCCTTTGGAAAGGAAGGATTGAATCACAATATCTGTCCCAAACACTTTCATGAAGGTATGTGATTTCACTGTTTGACCAGTGTGATAAAACCATTACATTACAGAGAATCTAAGCAGAAAAAACACTAACTCATTACAGCATGTTGTTCTATGGGCCATATGCTTGTACTGTGCTTGCCAAGAAAACTTTCATACACTGTAATGTTTGGCCTCAAATCCACCTATGTTGTTACGTGTCTCTGCTGAATATCTTTCCCTGTATTTACATCTGAAAAACAATTAAGTAACCCCAAAATGAGCTAACTATTCTCAAATGCGAAACTCACCAAGGCCTCCAATGATGTGTCTGTTATCCAAGGCACGCAGCTGAATTGGGGCACTCTCCGACTGGCTCTCCTCGTGGTAGAAGAGTCTGTAGCCTTGGACACTGGCTGAGTTTCTGGGTGCCAGCTGCCAGCGCACTATAATAGTGGTGCAGTTCAGGGGTTCCAGCTGCAGCTCAGGAGCCAGAGGAACTGTAGAGATTAAGGTCAGAAAGACATGCATTGCCTGATAGTCAAAGATGGGGTACCATAGTATCTGAACATTCTCTCAATGGAAATCCGTTAACTCCTCGTTTAATTAAGAGATACAATTTTGGGTATAACACACACAACCTTTATCTGCACCTAAAAAATCCTATTCTTAGTCCAATACCCAAGTTATACTGGGTTCAGAGAGTAGACCTACTCAATCCAATTTAGAACCTTAAAGAAACGTAAATTAGCATTATTATATTATCATTGTATTATTATAACTACTCAGATATTGGTTTGCTATCTGTACCGTGTGATTAAAATCTGAATCAAACACAATCCAAGACCGCTAATCTTCATTGCAGCACTCACCAACTAAGGCTAATCAGGAAGTATTAATGAGAGAAATTTTCAGTAATGGCGGTCTGAAGACACTGAGGTGCTGGTGGTAGAGTACAGAAAGCAGGAATCTCTCCACCAAGCTGTTTGGGGTTTGTTAATCTAATGGACATAAGTGGCCCCTGTCCAGGAGTCTCCTATCAGAAGTCCAACTACCTTTAGGTCTACCCTACCAGCTGCTACACACTCAGCATCACAGACCAGAAAGAACCACAGTCACTAGAGAGGGAGCGATTTTGCAGGTTTTTAGGTGTACTGAAGGAATGAAGCTTAGCAACGGTAGATTCCTGTGTCTGTTTAAAATGGGGACAGCGAGCAATAGGGATAGACAGGGAAAATGCATCCTCCCCTCCCCCACCACAAAGCCTGAGATGTGTAGCCCTAAACAGCCATATTTTCCTTCCCGCCCGGAGGCCTGGGTCCCTCTCTTTATGACCCATGACTGAAGCCATTCCAATGTTACTGACAGTGCAGGGCAAAGGTCATGGAGTAACAAATGCAATGCCTTAACAAGATTATTAGAGCAAGCTCTTCTCTTGGCTCGATCTCATAGTCCAAATAGAACTTAGAAGAAAGGGTCAGTGATAATCCAGCCTCTCGGGTCAACTTCTTCTACATGTAGAGGTTCATGTGTTTTCTATTTGCCTGCAAAGCCCATCGATCTGAGCATAGACGATTGGTTTGGTTGAATGAACCATATCATCTTCATAGCCTACCAATGGCACCGTTACCATGTATGTGCCTTAATGATTAGTTCATAAAAAAGAGCCAATAACTCATTAGCTCTTCTGGGAAATTGGCCCGTTGGTCAACTTACCCTTTATGTGGCAAGATGAAAAAAAAGACTGGATCACTAAAACGTCTCTCTCCTTATGTTAGATAACGCGAGTTGCTTACGGGACCTTAATGTACGGTATGTTAACACGTTACAAGACAATGACATCTACCAGAGACACAAGACATGATTTTGGTGGTACTCCTGTCGTAACACGTAAAAGGTCATTTGACCAACAAGCCAATTCCCCAAAAAGTCAGTGTAGATTAGGTGAAAAAAGTAACTTTTGATTGTATCTTTTTGACTATATACTTAACTTCGGTCTGATGAAATTATAATTATATTTTTCAGTGTTATACCTTTAGCGCTGGATGCCTTTGGAGTGCGGTGGGAGGTCCAGGCTGACTGCTCACCCCATCCCACGTTGGTGGCGGCAGCAATTCGCAGGAGGTAGATGGTGTCAGGCTGCAGGTTTTCCAGGAGATGCTGGGTCTTCTCTCCAGGAAGCTCGAGCTGTGTGACATCATGCTCAGTACTGGTGCGATAGGACAAGCGGTAGGCTGAGACATGGCCGCGACTGAGCTTGTCAGAGAGGGGCTGCCAAGACACCTGGATGTCTGTGGGGCTGTGACTGGTGAGGCTGAGCTCAGGGGCGCGGAGGGGAACTGCGGACAGACAAGACAGCAAGGCTAAGTCCTACAGAGTCTTTATTACAAACCAGCAGGATCATGTCAAAAGATTACGCAGTGAAAAACTAAAACACATTAAAGAAAACAGGAAAGTTACTCTCGAAGTACTGACTTGTGTAATAGATCACCAGGGTGGCTACTACTTAGTAGCAGTTAACTTGGGAAGTAGGATGTTTTTCAAAATATATCATTGTGAAATGTAGTGGCAACCATCTACATTCAATAGCCCCTGTGAGCTGCTGCGTTCTATTGGTATATTCAGAGTTGTGATCAGGAACAGAACACAGCACAGAGGAAAAACAGTAATCTCACTTTTTTCAAGTTTTTAAAAGCATTTAAAAAAACACATAAAGCCTCAGAAAAGCCCTGAAAATACTGTGTAATTACTGAGACTAATCTGTGAATAGTCATTTGTTTTTCGCTCTCCCTGATGGATTTGTAACTTAAATTTAATTTGTAATTTGTAACTGAAAAAAGCCACTTTGGGACAAACTGAATCTGAGAATTGGCCAAATGAAGAACACAAAGCAGATCACGGGGGCTACTACTTGTAATGACAATAGTCATGGGTTATGCTGTAGCTAGCATCAGTGCTACAGCAACATATATTACCCTGATATATTTATGTGACATTCCATTTAGTTCTCCCATATCCGATTTGTTTCAATTTTCTTTAGCACACCTATTAAAGCTGACCCCAGGCCTGCCCTGTAAGCACAGCAGTCTATGTAATATTTAATAACTTACATGGCAGACATGACAACCTTTGACCCACAGGCCAAGACCATGGGCAAGTAAGGCTTGCCTGGAATTCAAAAACACTCCAGGGGCATGGGACGTAAACACAAACAGACACAGATGCATACATGTGATTGTGTGCATACGTGCAGACACACACACATGCACGCACACACACACATG